>JAEQBH010002313.1:0-167593 GCA_016808115.1 Tetrastigma voinierianum | reverse complement strand
CCATTATATTTAACATTATACTCCACATCGAGTTAATTGCTTCAACCGTATGTTGATGATGTATTGTATTGCATGTAGGCTCCCTTGACCCGTATTTGTTAGCTACGTTTGTCATTGACAATGCTTGTTATGTAAATTTCAACGCGCTGAAATAAATTTCTTAACTCTTCAACTAGCCACAAAATAGGAAGATCCCTTGCATCCTTTAATACAACATTAAGATTTTTGGCAAACCCTGTGGTCATAATATTGTTCCTATTTCTGGAAAAGTGTGAACGCGCCCATCGATCAACACTTGCATCAATCCACTAGATATGTTGCTGCTATTGGATAAATCATTTGTAGCTGCCCAAATATAACATTAAATTATGCTAAACGATATGTATAAGCAACATCATTAAATAATTTATGGACTTCCACACTCTTAAACCTCGTTTTAAGGTTTCATTTCAAGTGATATGCGAACACACCATGGCTTGCATAGGCACTTTTGTCTGGCTTTTTCAATGCTCTACTATGTGATCTGAATGTAGCGCCCCAAAAGCCAAAGGTGTCTAGTTGACTCATAGTCAACCCACGGAAAATATGTGTGTCTCATATCCTTAGGACCCATACTACATAAAAAACGACCAATGGGACCCTTTTTGTCCATATAACAAATGCATATTTTATACAAAAATTTAATTACAATTTGTTTTTGATTACAAATTATCCAGCTGGGTCTTTGCTGATTTTTACAAAATACATAAAGGCCAATTTGGCCATTTCTTCGTCACGGTCTCGAGATCGTCCATCCTCGGTGCACCTTGATGCGAGCAATATATTCCCCGATAGGGTAGGCAATGCCAGTGAGTGGAATTTTCCTATTTAGATTCTCCCCCACCTAAGTGCTCATCTTGATAACACACAAAAACAATCAACACATCTTAATATATCATTCATTAAATATATTAACAAAATTCATACACTATCCACAAGTCATTATTCATAGCAATAACATAAATTAGCTCACATGGGCTAACATACAATCCGACAGTTCATCTCGGAACTACCCACAAAATCACAATCAACATGTCATTTACTCATGAAATCTTGAAACATCTGAAAACCCGCATAAGCGGTCCGGGTGGACTGTCGAGAAACATTCCCCAGGGTTTTAACTCTTTCGGTCGAAATCTTTTGGAACGAAACCACGGTCATCCATTGCCTCAATGATCCCGTCATTACATGGCCCTTAGCGAAGAGTAAAACAAGTAGGAGAGAAAAACCCTGCCTTGTAGAGTTTATCGAAACTCTCAATAGTACCGCGTGACACACCGCACCCTTCCGGTGGCGGGCGTCGCGAGCCACCGCTCCACACGAAATCCCGGTAGATTCTCGCATTGAAACTCGCGTGAAGCGATGCGAAGTATTGCTTGCTAAAACCTCCTATAAAAATTTTTGCTTTTTCGCTTACAGTTTTTATAAAATTTCGACATAACGGTGCATATAGGATATGTCCCAAATCTGTATACATCGATTTACACTATATCCAAAAATATGACAACCGACATATAACATTCTCAAGCACTCTTTATGTACATACATATGTTCCATTATACAAGTTCCATGTTCCCTTTGTATTCTTAATTACGGCCGATATAAATGTCGGGAGAATCTATCTGCTCGGCGTCGAGTCATGCAGTACCTAGAAAATAGTTTTTAAAATACGAATAATGAGCTAAGCAGGCTCGGTGGGTGTATGTTTTTATAAAATGTTTTCCCCAGGAAAACATCTCAGGAAACTATAAAACTTTCTTTTACAATTATTTTCGGAAACTTTACTTTGCTTTGTGCGCTTTTAAAGTTTCTAAAACTTTTCTTAGCTTGCTTGCTTTGCTTTTCTTTAAAAGCTTATAAAACTCTTTGTGTTTGCTTGTAGAAGTTTGTAAAACTTACTCCATTTCTTTAACGCTTTCTTTATCTTGTTTGAAAAGTTTCTTTAAAACCTTTCACAAATCTTTTGCTTTAAAAGTTTCTCAAAACTTTTTCGCCAAGCAGAACTGGGCTCTTGGCATTCTTTGAAAATAAAGCGAACTGGGCTCGGCTAGTTTTGCTAAAATCCATGGGGAGCTTGAACCGGCCGATCGTTTGAAATCTAGCGGGAGCTTAAATTTGCTTAGATTCGCTTTAAAACTCGAGGCTTGTGGCCAAGGCAAATAGTTGATTTTGGCCCGTATATTATGCTTATAAAACGCCAACCCTTTGGAGGCTATTTTGCTTACTTGTACCACTAGTGAACCGGAAGCACAGGCTGACGTCACGATTAGAAGGACACGTGTCGCGTCACCTTTAAGTGAATATGGTGGAATTATTTGGTCGCCATCACCGTATGTAGTTGGAAACTCATGCGTATATACTCTGTGTGCCACGATTTTCGGCTTTAAATCGTGATGCGTATATTGATTTGCGTTGGGGCAAGCTAAATCATGTATGGGATCTTAACGCGCGTCATGTCTGGAGACCTCATTGCGTTCTTGCTGAATATTAGGAAGGCTGCTTTTCATAGGCATTTCTTTGCTTGCTTGCTTGCTTGCTTCTTTCTTTGAAAATGGTTTTACAATTTAAAACCATTTAGCGCTAGCAAAATGGTTTATTATTAAAACCAATTTACTTTACTTGCTAGCGAAAGATGGTTTGTACTAAAAACCATGAAATACCCGGTGCAAAACGATTTATAATATGTAATAATATACTAGTATTTGGAAAATGAGTTTTGAACACTCACCTCTTTGCTTGCTAAACTTGAGCACAGTTCATGACTTTCCGCCTTTGTACACTAGCTACTCGATGTAATTAGATCACACACGTCGGCCACAAACCAGCTTGAATTTGCACCGCCATTTCCTGATTAAAATTTTAAAATATCTTGGGCCCAAAATACCATTAAGGCGTATAAACTTGATTTTAAACTAAAGGGACTTTCCATATAGTCTAAAACACAGCTGTTCTGAAAATTCTGTCGAATTTGAATAAAATCACGAAATTTTAACAAGAAAGCGTCAAAACTTGATCTGAGAATTCAGCCCGGGACATCAGAAAATAGTCCCAAAATTTCTAAAATTTCCTAAAAATTCTAAACTCAACGAAAATTTTGGACTGAATTTATGGCCTCACAAGTATTCGAGCCATTATATAGCCTTTAGGCTCAGGAAAATAGCCTAAGTAGGAAAATTTCCTACTCTTCAAGTTTGACAAAAAGCCAAGATTTTGGTGTCCACACATAGCTCTCGTCGCGTAGAGTAACTTAAACTTTGGTCCGAAAAATTCTAACCACTAGAATGATGTAGATCTGAGAAAAACTAAAAATTTGGGTTTCGCATATTTACCTGAATTCTCGGTGAAATCCTGTGTTTTAATTTTCATGTGTAGCCGCGTCGCGTAGGCGCTTTTCGTGTTTATCCAGAGCTAATCAAACGGTCGATTTCGTAAAACTCTGAGAAAGAAGATAAAAAGAAAAATAAAACTCAAAAAAATGGCCACTGCCTCTCTCTGCCCTCACGAGTCACGCCTTTGCCATCCTTTTGGATTCTTATTATTATTTTTTTTTTCTTTAGGTGGGACCCATGGCCCTTTATTCCCTTTTGATTCGTTTTAGCCAAACAATTTTATTTTGTCGGTTTCAATTTTATTTATCATAAGGTGAATATTCTTTAACTATTGCCATTTTGAATTTTTCAAAAAATCCAGTTTCGAGGTTTCACTCTAAACTCGTCACTGAAATTCGTAAAATATTCAGAGCATCTCTCGGGTGTGAGCTTTTCTAGGTCACTAGATTCAGCGAGGCAGACTTAGGCGTGGTCAGTTTCGTCATCAGAGATCTAGAGAATTTCAGACTTCCACACAGTTATTAGAAGTAATTTATTATTATTAATTTACTATTTAAACTTCCATTAATTATACTTTCACCCCCTCAACTTTCCTTAATTGTAAATTTGTCCTCAAGCATTTAAATATTGTGCAAATCCAACTTTGAAGAAATTGTATTTATTGGCCCATACTCTATGATTATGATTTCCATATCCTTTTTGTAATGACCATTTGTAACCTTGGTTTAATACCCTGAATTAAGGGTTCCATAAACTTTCATTTCCTACTTTAGTCTCCAAATACTACAGTGTGACACTTGGTACTCTTATACACCCCTACAGTATCATGTCTCTGTACACTCTCTCGGGACGGGGTGTTGCAAAATCCTCCCTCTTAGGAACATTTAGTCCTCGAAATAGAAAACTAAAACTCAGACAAAGGGAAGGAACATGCCCATCAGGAGAATAAGTGAAGTCTTGATAGGCGCATCTGGGCCTCTGGCTCCCAAGTAGCTGCCTCCCTCTCATGATTCTTCCATAAGACTTTAACTAATGGGATCACCTTGTTCCTGATACATTCTTTGCGATCCATAATGCAGTGTCTCATATAAGTCAAATTCTCCTTTTAACTAGACTGGTTGCTCTCTCAATACATGTGAAGGATCTGGGATATATTTCCTTAACATCGACACATGGAATGTATCATGTATCTTTGATAACTCTGGGGATAACTTCGAAAACATAAGCTCTTGGCCCCTTTGCTCACAATTTCATAAGGTCGATATACCTCCCAACTAAGCACCTCGTTTCCTAAATCTCGACACACCTTTCCAAGGTGAAATCTTTAAAAAGACTTGATCACCTATCTCAAACTGCAAGTCTCTACGACGGTTGTCCGCATAACTTTTCTGTCTATCTCTTGCTATCTTCAAGTTATCACGAACAACTTTCACTTTCTCTGAAGTGATCTGTACTAGTTCAGGACCTATTAGTCTTCTTTCACCAACCTCATCCCAGCACACTAGAGTCCTACATTTCCTGCCATACAACGCCTTAAATGGAGCCATATCTATACTGGCTTGATAGCTATTGTTGTAGGCAAACTCCATTAGTGTTAAGTGAGTATCCCAACTTCCCTTGAATTCCATCGCCTGAAGCTCGACATATCCTCAACGTCACGAATAATTCCTCTCTGATGGCCATCAGATCTGAGGATGAAATATTGTGTTGAAATGTAGGCGAGTACCTAGAGTTGTTTGCAAACTAGAGCTGAAAACTTGGAAGTGAACACGGGGTCTCGATCGACACTGCTCGAAGCCCCGGAACCCCATGAAGTCTCACTATCTCATCTCACATCTGATTTGTGACTTTTCTAAGAATCCTCGACGATGTGGTGAAATGAAGCGGACTTTGATGTCGATCTACTATCACCCATATTGCACATCATGTTGCCTCGGTCGTGGAAGACACATGTAAAAATCAAAAGTAATCTTTCCCGATTCCACCTTTGGAATAAGATACTTGTAGCCTTCCCGCGAGGGCCTCACGATCTCTGCACTTCCGTGGCTTGGTTAGGCACACAGAGCTTGAGCTTCATTTATCTTTCTTAAATCCCGTTCCACATTAATGTTCTTCCATAATGTCTCTTATTTCGCCGTACTCTGCACGCATTCTCTGTCCCTTTCACTATCATGCCACATCATCTAATTTGAAACTGCTTTCTTTTCCTTTTCTATCTCTTCATAAGTTTAATCATCTACCGTATTGGATCACACTGCGTACGCCTGCTTTAGGAATCGGGTCGCCAAAGATAGGTCCCCAACATCGCTCTCGCTAACAAACTCAGAAATCTCAGCTTTAATATCACTGGCTCTCGGATCCGCAGCGGTGGAAGGTAACTTTGATCTCATGTAGAGACCGAAGAACTCTGCAATTCGCCTACTCAGAGGCATACGCTCGACATTGAAAGCTTTCTGGATGGTACTCGATAGTACGTCGTAGTCGCTTAATCAACTCAAAGCCATCTTCTTTGTCTCGAGGTTTAACTCTTTTGGGTGAAAATATATTGAAGACTTTATGATGCTGTAAAGATCTGATGAACACCATATAAATAATGTCTCCGTATTTTTTTGGTGCAAATGCGGCTGGCGCTAGCTCTAAATTAGTGTGTGGGAATTAATTCTCCTCATGCTTCTTTAAATTTGTCTTGGGGCATATGCAAATCACCCTATCGTTGCATCAAAAACACAATAAGGGCTGCACAGGCGTCCTTATAAACCCGCAGAATCCATTATTCCATTGGGTAAGGGTGACTGGGCCAGTCAATCTACTCTTCAACTCCTCGAAAACTCTTTGATAGGCATCTACCAGTCATACTTAACAACATCTTTCCTTGTCGGCTTAGTCGGTGGGGTACGCTATCTTGGAACCCTCAAACCAAGCTTCCCTGTAGTCATAGTCTTCCCCAAACCCGAGAAGCTCTGACCTCGACACACATTCTTTGGTGGTTTCCAATTTACCCCTTTGCTTCTATTTTACGGGGATCCACACTCCCACCCCATCGGAATTTGAAATCACATGACCTAGGAATGCCACTTTGTCGAGCCAGCGACACTTGCTTTCGACTTGGCATATAGCGTGGCTCCGCCCAAGGTGCATGTCTGATCCTCGAGTGCTGAGAATGTTCCCGAACTACGAATACACTTTAGGATATCATCAGTATTAAAAACTATAGCGAACTATCCAAATACGGTTGAATCTTTCGGTTCATCAAATTCACTAAGCAGCTACGGAGCATTAGTCAAACCAAATGGCATCACTAAAACTCATAATGCGTAGCGTGTCACGAATGCGGAGTCTTAAGGTACATCGCTCTCTGCACTCTCAGCGATGATACCCGGAGCCTCGGAGTATCTTGGGTATGCAAAGAGATCCTTGGGTTGATCCAGATAACTCCTCAATTCTAGGAATTGAATCTTGATTGCGGATGTTCTGTTCGAATTTGCACCTTAATCAATACATGACTCCATCTTTCTTTTTCACGAAGAAATTTGGGCTCCCCATGAGGATATGTAGTACAATAGATCCCTTACTCAACAACTCTTCTGGTAGACCTTAGCTCCCTTAACTCTGAGGAACCATCCTATGGGGAGGAATGGAAATGGGCTCTCGATCCACGGAATCAATCAATGGTGAACTCACTCCTCTGCTTTCTAGAAATTAAACTCTGATATCATCCAGGGAGAGCACATGCGCGAACTCTCTGGCTCATTTAGGAATCTCATCGATGTAGTCCCTCCTTCCTTGTCCTCCACCACATAAGCTAGATAACCACGACAGCCATTCTGCGACATTCTGTCTTGTCATGGCGGAAGATCGTACAAGAAGATAACTTCTCTACGTAATCCTCTAAACTTTACCTCCAATTTCCACAGCCTATTAAACTCTTCCTTTTATAACAATCTTATTGGCTATGGGTGGAAATGACCCGATCATCTGAAGACCACGTGAAATCCCTCATATCTAAAAATACGAGATCCCATGGGAACTCTGTCCCTCCCAGTCGGGAACTCTACTATCTCGAGCTACTGCGTCTCTGAGTATGGATCTCAATTTGGAAGGAAACTCTCCTCACGACCCTCACAATAGTGGAATTACGTATAAAATGATCTAAGAATGGCCCCGATCACGAATATGAAGACGCGTAGCTCCCGGGTGCTAAGGTATATGCATCATGACGAGATAGAAATAATACCGGTGACCCACGTGCGGGGCTGTCATCTTCTTTGAGTCCTGAAGCATATACTTTGGCACCCAGTGAGGCTCTGTGTATCCTGAGACCTTGCCTCACCTCTGCCACGGCCACGCTCTCACTTTCTTTCTTTGTCTTTGGCCTCTGCTTGGAAACCTCTCCCCAGAAGGCAGGCTTGGCATGCTGCGTCTACGAATGCTTTGGGGTAGCTGGGCGACTCACGATGTCTCTGCAATCGGTGAGGAGTCTTTCCCTAATCATAATGGCCTTCCTGGCCTGATGGGAAACTTCTCTCTGTCTGAATCTCCTACACTCCTAGCCCAGGTAATAAGCCGACATATATGACATACAGGGAGGAGACCACTGCAGGTGCCTTGCTGCTTATTTGGGGGCTCATTTGATCCACGACTAGAGATGGCTCCTCGGCTGCACACCTCGGCTCTATAACCTGCTCTGCTTTTCTCTCTTTGTCTTGTCAGGAGGCTTTGTTGGGACGTGCAGTCACCTCCTCTTCTCTTGCACTCACGCTGCTCGATGCATATTGTGGTACTTTGCCAAACTCTCGGGCGGCACTGCCCAGAATCCCCCAGTATATTATGAGGCTAACATTAAATGCACTACGATGCGGTAACATGATGCGATAAACCTCTTACATGGGACTTCATCTGCGAATGTATGGAACCAATCTAACTAATTCGAGAACTTCTTCTCATATTCGACAGCACGGCATGTTTGTTCTAATTTGAAAGACTCCTCGATTTTTAAATCCTTATGACTGCGAGGAAAGAATGCGTAGTGATTCTTAAAATTGATCCCATGCTATTCCAGCCAGGGATACCTTCTTTTCTACGGCATCCCACGATCTTTAGCCTGTCTTCCATTAGAAAGGTGGAAAGCGAGACTCTTTGCTCATCGGAGTGCGGCCCTTAGCTCCATAAACTTTATTTATGCGGTCCCAGCCATAACCGGCGCCTGCGGATCTGCTGAGATCATATGGCAGCGCCCGACACCATGCTCTCTCTATCGACCTCCCGGGTTCTTCAATAACCTCTGGGTGGTGGTGGAGCACATTGTGACAGGTCGCTATGGCTACTATCTGTGATCATACCACACACCAGCTCTGCAGTAAGCAATCCGGCGCCAGGCTCCTCACGGTGGCTAGATGGTCATTTAACCTCTTCTTTGGGATTTGATTCATAGAGCGGTGAGTGGAACGACCCCTACGTGCTCATCTCGCGGGTATTTCGGGGCCTTTCGGGAGCTGGCACGGAATAACTCTCTGGGGACGACCTCTACGTCCTGCGACATAGTCTTGTAATTTCCAATATCAATTATTTAATGCTGAATCACTTGATGTATGTACTTTAAGTTTGAACATGCGTGGTTGCCAATACTTATGCTCGACACCACCTTGCGTGAGTATCATCTCTCCCACCAGTCCTAGAGTTATTATGTCTGACTGCTCACGATACCACCTTGTCACACCGCGCTTCAGTGGCGGGCGTGTCGGCCACTCACAAATCCCGGCCGTTACCTCTAGCATTAGAAACTCTGTGTGAAGCGAAGTATTGCTTGCTAAAACCTCTATAAAAATTTTTCTTTTTAAACTTATGATTTTATAAAATTTCGCGACATAGCATTTCACGTAGGACATGTCCCAAATCCTGTATACATCAAATTTGTATATCAAGAAATATGTGACCGACATACCAACATTCTCCGCAGAAAACTACTCTATGTACATACATATGTTCATTATACAAGTTCAAAGTATTTCCTTACACAATATTCTTAATTACCTTGCTTGATATAAATGTCGGGAGAATCTGTCTGCTCCAGTCAGGGTGTGTGCACGGAAAATAGTTTTAAAATACAAAATAATAGGCTAGCGAGCTCGAGTGAAGGTGTATGTTTATAAAATGTTTTTCTTTTCAGGAAAACATCTCAAGCGTAAAAACTTTCTTTACAATTATTTTCCAGAAGCTTTACTTCGCTTTGCTTACTTGCTTTTAAAGATTCTAAAACTTTTCTTAGCTTGCTTGCTTGCTTTTCTTTAGCTTATAAAACTCTTATTGTTTGCTTGTAGGGTTTATAAAACTTCTCAGAATTTCTTTACTTGCTTTCTTTATCTTGTTTGGTTTCTTCAAAACCTTTCCCTGCAAACCTTTTGCTTTAAAAGTTTCGAAAACTTTTTCATAAAAGCAGAGCACGGGCTCAACGCATTCTTTGAAAATAAAGCGGGAACTGGGCTCAACCCTTTGCTAAATCCCACGGGGCTTGTAGCTCGGCCGTCGTTTGAAATTAAGCGGGAGCTTGGCTAAACCTTTTTGCTTTAAAACTCTCGGAGGCTTGGGGCGGCCAGGGGAACCAAATGGTTGATTTTTCCAGCGTATATTATGCTTATAAACATCGACCAGCTGGCGGGCTTTATTTTGCTTCGCATGCCCTAGTGTTTCTGGGCTTTGGGCGTGTCATGGGTGGAGACACGTGTCAGCATCACCTTTTTCGGTGAATATGGTGGAATTGACTGGGTCGCCATCACCGTATGGTTAAACTCATAACCTTATATACTCTGTCGGTACCCGGTCTCAGCACAAATGCATGATGCATGTCCCTCGTTTCAGACCGGGCAAAACTAAAATAAATGCGAGATCCTAACACCCGCAGATGCACGTACGAATACCTCCCAGCCAGGTTTCTTTGCTTAGAACTAGGGAAGGCCTGTTTTTCACAAACATTCTTTGCTTGCTTGCTTGCTTGCTCTTTGAAAAATGGTTTTACAATTTAAAACCATTTGCTTGCTTGCTTGAAAAATGGTTTAATTATTCAAAACCATTTACTTACTTGCTTGCTTGAAAGATGGTTTACAATTTAGAAACCATTTACTTACTTTTCAAAAATGGTTTAACTCAAAACCATTTGCTTGCTTGCTTGAAAAATGGTTTAATTATTCAAAAACCATTTTACTTGCCTTGCTTGAAAGATGGTTTGTACTCAAAACCATGAAATACGATTCATAAGCGATTTATAATAATAATAATAATATACTAGTATTTGGAAAATGAGTTTCGAAACGCTCGCCTCTTTGCTTGCTAAACTTGAGCACGATTCACAACTTTCCACTTTTGCTTTTAGCTGCACACTTTCGATGTATTAGATCACACCTGCGTCGACCTGACCAAGCAATTTGCACACTTGGTACTAATTAAAATTTCCCGGAAAATATGTGGGCCCCGAATGCCATTCACGGGCATATGACTTGATTCTAGACTAAAGGGACTTTCCATAATTTTCAAAAACATCAGAAAACATTTAAGTGCATCGACTGTTGAATAAATCCGCGAAATTTACAACAGCGTCGGCGGTCGCGAGTGATGCGATTGTCAGAAAATAGTCGAAATTTCCTAAAATTTCTAAAAATTCCTAAACTCAACACAAAATTTTGGGGTGATTTATGGCCTCTGCAGAATATTCAACCATTATATAGTATTTAGAGGTGAAATATACAAGTAAAAGAATTTTCCCACCTCTCTTTAAGTTTGACAAAAAAAGCCAAGATTTTGGTGTCGCGCGTAGCTACAAATCAGCGTAGAGTAACTTAAACTTTAATTAAAGAGTACGACCACTAAGGGCGGCGTAGATCTGAGAAAAACTAAAAATTTGGGTTTTTTGCATATTTACCTGAATTCTCGGTGAAATCCTGTGTTTTGGTACTCACGCGTAGCCCTCGTCGCGTAGAGCACTTTTCGTGTTTATCGACGAATCGAAGCGGTCAGTTTCGTCATCGAAGAGGATAAAGAAAAATAAAACTCAAAAAATCGCCTTGCCTGCGCCATGTCGCGCCTTTCTTGTCACTTTTGGATTAACATTATTATTATTTTTTTTCTTTATAGGTGGGACCCGCGGCCCTTTATTACTTGCGGTCGTTTAGCGAAACAATTTATTTGTCCGGTTTCAATTTTATTTATCATAATTGAATAACAACTATTGGTACGAATTTTTCAAAATCCGTTTTCGAGTTCCTCTAGGCTTCGTCGCTGAAGTGTGAAATATTAGCGTCTCGAATTAAATGAAACTTTTCTGGGTCACTAGATTTGTGAGACGAACTTAGCAGCGCGGTCAGTTTAATCATCAGAATCTAGAGAATTTCGAGCTTGCTGAATTACGGTAATTTATTATTATTAATTTACTATTTAAACTTGAATTAATTATACTTTCACCCCCTCGACTTTCCTTAATTGTAGAATTTGTCCATAAGCATTTAAATATTGCAAATCGACTTTTTAGAAATTTGTATTGTGGCCCGTCTCTACTTGATTATGATTTCATATCCTTTGTAATGACCATTGTAACCTTGGTTTAATACCACAAATTAAGTTAATAAACTTTCATTTCACTTTAGTCTCCAAAATACTACAATGTGACATAGTACTCTGCTTATACACCTACGATTATCATATCACACATACCTCGGGACGAGGTGTTACGTGTAACATAAGGTGGGAAGCAACTTTGCTTCTTGCCTCATAGGAAGCAAACTAGGTCAGATAGTAGAAAATTTTAGAGAGAGAAGTAGAGCTTCTCTCTCTAAAATCTCTCTCTCTTTAGTTTAGTCTCTTCCCTCCTTTTCTCTCCCGAACCCGGTTGGGAGACCCAGTGAAGGACTTGTCCTCTCGTGCAGATTTCCATTTCTCCGTGGGCCAGCGCTTAGATTCTTGCTGTCAGCCCCATCCGTCTAACTTGGATTCCCACTCATTGCGTGCCATGTGTCTCATCATCAGAGCCCACTTGAGCTCAATGTTTGACTTGTTCACATCTTGACCGTGCTTGCCCTCTTAAGCCACTCACAAGGTGCGAGTGTCTGTACCACCTCAGGTGCCTAGAAAAGCGTGAAATTTTAGTAAATCTCGAAATTGGCGTGGTAGCTAGATTTCGCGAGGGCGATTCCAACGGTGAAATGCATTTGATCATCAAGATACGAAAAATTTGGATTTTCAGCGAAATTATCGTTTTAATATCCTTTCTTAGGAAATGGATTTTTAAGGGTTTCACATTGGAAACCTGCAAAGATCATCAACATGATCAATTGCTTCATCACGTTTTCTAAGGAACCATTCTTAGAAGCATCATTCTCAATCTTAATTTTAGCATACTTGGTATATCACGATTATACGTCATCCTTGCATGCAGCAACAAATAAGGTTTCTCAATACTTTGCTTTAAAAAAGGTACCATCAATTGTTATGACATGTCATATTGATGTACGAAATCCAGAAAGACATGTACCAAGAGCCATAAAAAAAAATTTAATTGGTTGTCATGGTCAATAACTGTATCAGTAATGGTAGCAAGATTTTTTTACTCCAACACATAACTATAAGATGGTAAAGCATTGTAAGACACCTCTGGTGCACCTCTAAGAGAACTTAAAACAAATTCTCTAACTCTTCATGTCTCATCATAACTTATCCCCATGCCGCACTTGCTTCGAATATCAACTATAATGTCTTTGGGACGATATTGAGGCTAACCCCTTCATATATTTCTCTTATCTTTCACCTATCAACCCACTGCTTAAATGACAATGATCAAGTGATATCATGTCAAACTACAAGTGTCATTTGAATTATAAATCTTTATCTGGAAACAAATCAATTTTAACTTAGGCATGAAGTCGTCACTTGCATTCTTTATCGACACAACAAACAAGCACTACAACAAAAAATAGATTCAATGGTGCTTCAATCCTTGGCACTTTTAGAAAGTGTCAAGATTCAAAAGAAAAAAGAGAATTAAAGGGATTTGATGGCACTTGTTAATCTTGACGTTTTATGAAAATGACAGATTTAATTTATGCATTTGATCAATCTTGTCACTTTTAAAATGTCATTCTCTTTCCTTCCATAAATAAATTCAAAAGAAAAAATTAAAGGATTTGATAGCTGGAAATTGATGTTGACGTTTTTAAATGTCATAGATTTAATTATGCATTTGACGATCTTGTCACTTTTAAAAATGTCATTCTCTTTCCTTATAAATAAATTTGTTTTTACTCTTTAGACTAAAACTCTTGTAACTTGGAAACAAAGCGAGAAAGAGTCACAAACAACACAAAGGCTAAATGGTACTCTTCTTTTCATTCTTCCGATTGAATCAGTTGAAAGTTCCTGTTAAATCAACGATCTTGTGGTATTATTAATCCAGAGTCTTCTTTCGGTGGCTTGTACATGATGAATCCAACTTTCAATGTTCTCACCCATGAGGACCTCCACCTGCCAGTAGTGAAAATGGACTATATTTCTGATTCAAACGCATTGATTTTGTTGGTGGAGGACATGAGACTTCTTTGATGGTTTACTTAAGTGAGGAGTCTAATTTTTAATGTCTCTTTCCTTGTCTCCCTTCTAATCGAGTAGTTACATTCTTTGGTTAGGGTTTTTCCAATGAATCCCGTGGTGCTTTAAGCTCTTCCCTAAAATCTCTATTCAGTTTGAGAAAGTTCGGTTGTAAAGGTAAAACTTTTGGTTTTTTCCCTCCATTTTAATAATAGAAAGACGTATTATGTTTGTCGGTTTCCATTTGAAGTGTTGGATTTTGCATCTTTACGGCAACCAAACAGAAGATAGATAATTTCTGCATTCCTTTGATTGAATGGATTCTTACTTCTTCAAAACAATAATTTTTTTTTCTGGTCTTATTTTGTTGATTCTTATAGTTATTTTACAATAATTTACGTATCCAAAAATGGGAAAATCTTCCTTATTTTTTTTAACCAATTTAAGTTTATCTCAAATATGGATGATTATATTGTTAGGGTGGGCTCTACACTTTAAAAGGGTTGAAGAGTTTACTCTTTGTAAGATTATATTTTTTTAAGAAGTTAATGGGTTGGTTGTGCTTGAGAGGTTATAAAGTTTAGAGGAGTGCTTTTTCTAGTTTGAGCTAAAGGAAGAAGGCAAGGTGGGGCTAGGATTACGGGCAATTCTCTACTTCTGAATCACCTTAATAGTTTAGAAAAATTGGATTCCAAATTTTCTACTTATTGAGTCATGTCAATCTTTTCACATGTCAACAAAATAAAAGAAAATAATTCTTTAAGTTGGGAAAGGAGGTGAAATAAGGCAAAATAATTCTTTAAGTTGGGAAAGGACGTGAAATAAGGCAAAGTGGAGGGCGAGTTTCCTCTCTCATTTCGGGCTGTGAATGTACGGAAAAAAGAGGCTATAATTCCTAAAAATGTGTGCTCTATAGTCATGCCATTTCAAAATCAATTAGCCTAAGGACCTAGAGACATGTATTGTCATATCTATAAATTAGTCTAGCTCACGTTTTTGTTTTTGTGTTTGATATTAATAAAGTGAAAATATTTCAAAATATTTTGTTTATTTTCCTTCAAGAATATTTTTATAGTGGGTAAATTAATACTCACCTAATTAAATATTTTTACTTTCTTTTGAAGTTTGAATAGAATATTACTATCTTCCTCAAAAAAAAGAAAAAAGAAAGAAGAATATTATCAAAATGAGAGAAATGTACCTTTATATACATGAGAATATTGATTATGAAAATGAGAAATTAAATAAAGTATTTATAAAAATAAGCTACACAAATAAGGATATTACTATCAAGAGAATATATACATTATATACCTTATATACATGGGAATATTGATTATGGAAAATAGAAGTGTAAAAGTATTTGTTAAAATAAGCTACACAAATAAGGAAAATAAGATTTAGGGAATTAATTAAAATATAATATAAAATTTTAAGTAGCTAGAATTAAATAAAATTATATAGTTAAAAGGAAATACATACAAAGGAAAATCATGTGTAAATTTTCTTTTCTCAAAACACTTTTTATTTTCTCTTTTTCTTAGATGTGTTTGATAAAAAAAAAATCATCTTATTTTTTCTTTTCCCCAATGTCATGTCCTTTTTCTTATAAATTAGAGAATTAGCTTTACCTCAAATATGATTTAAATTATTTTTCATTAAAAAAATAACAAAAAAGAATAAAACCTATAATACACTAGAATGCATAATGGGAGGTTGTAGGATCCGATTAGGAGAATAAAATGTACATATTAAGGAATTGAATTGTCTCATATTTGACTTTTATATATAGAATAATTAAATGATAATTTTTGTTTAAATATTTATTTTCCTAAGAATCGTACCGCTGTGAGAAATAATTTCTCATGTTTGATTTCCTTCAAGAAAATGTGTGCAATTTAAAAATAAATTAATAAATTGTTTATTGATTTATGGATTAACTATTATTATAATTATTATTATTATTCTTATATTTGTTGTTTAAATATAAAGACAAAGACATCAAAATTAATAGTCATCCCCGAGATGACCCGCGTATCCTTCTCGAGTTTAATTCAAACACAAGACATTTTATTTAAAAGTAAAAAAGTTATCCTTAGTTGGGGAATATATATAAGTAAAAGTTATCCTTAGTTTGGAATATATATATATATATATATATATATAAAATCATTTTTGTGAAAGATAAAATTAAAAATGTTATAATAGCCAATAATAATAATAATAATCATCATCATCATTTAGGCTATTATGATCGTTAGATAATAATAAAAATTTTAGTTTGCCTTATTATTTATTTTGTGGGACAATTACTTATGTGCACTAAATTATCAAAATTAATTAATTTCATTCAATTTCCTTCATAGTTTTTGGCCTTAGATATTTGCTTTTAAGTTGAAGAAGTTGATTCTTAGGCCTTCTTGATAAAAAGTTATATATTTGAAATAAGCATACGATAGAATAGTGTAAGTTCATCTTGTAAATGATTGAAAAAAGTTAATCTTCTAAAATTAATGCGATGTGTAATCAATTTAAAAAATAAAACTAAGTACATTGGTGGTTGACACATAGAAATTATGTATTCTATGGGATAGGAACCACTCCCATGGTATGATGTTAGAAATGTTGCACTAAAACAAATGCATAACTTGATATTATATATTAATATTGATATACACTTGTTGTAATGTGATTATACATCTTTTTGAATTTACTACTCTAAGCGATAATATATATATATATATATATATATATATGTATACAGTGGATTGTTTAAATTTATAATTCACATTCGAGTATATTTATTCATAAGGCTACAGATCTATGTAAACAAAGTCAAAATAGTTAGAATATTATGCTCATCCCTTTTATCTTAAATCGACATGCTTATAAATATTTTATTAAATTGATTTATTGATTATTCTTTGAGCAGAGAAAATATGAGTTGCTAAGCGAATAACATTGACAATGTTGATATGTTCTTCCATTTGGTTTGATCACTATTGGAAGTAATTTGTTCTTTAAAATGGATCGTTCACTGGATCTCGAAGGATAGAAGATCGAAGAATATGAAGATGGGTAGAATGTTTTGTTGCATTCTTGATACAAAATTCTTGTGAAACCCGGAAAATCAATTTTTGGATAAAGGGTAAAATAAATTCAGGTTGAAAATCCGAATTTTTCTAGATCTCGGATAATGTGACGGACTTCTCAGTTGAACTTCGTCGTGAAATTTAGCTACCACGTCGAATTTCGTTTGGATTAGGGTGGTCGGGATTCAGCGTTTTTCGAGGCGTGGGGTGTCGGATGACACATACAGCAAGATAAAGGATGCCATGGCGCCTAAGTGTGTGACACTTGGCATCAAAAGTAGTGGCTGAATTAAGCCGTGTGGGAGAAGGGTTAAGTGGCGAAATATGATGTAAGTAATGGTGCATGATGTCATAAAGGGGCGTTAAGAAATAAAAAGAAAAGAATGGAAAAGGCATCTTGGTTTGAGAAGCTGAGGCAATTTCGCCATTGACCGGATAATGATTCTCCAAAAGGGTGAGAAAAGGATCAAAGGAGGAGAAAGGAGAAAATGAGGAGAAATGAAGAGAAAATGAGAAAGAGAAAAGAAGAAAAGAAAGGGAAGAAGGCAAACGTGGAGAGGAAGAGAAAGGAAAAGGATGCAGAAGGTTTGTTCTCTCCCATTTTTAGTGAGAGAGTCTTCCTTCTCTCTAGGTTTTGTAGGAGAGATCGGCCCAGTCGGTTCTTTTCGAATAAGAGAGTATTCTGCTCTGAGAGAGGAATGACGCGTGGACTCAGGTTTTTGAAGTTTCTTCAACTTCGAGAATTGGAATATTTTCCTACTCGGTTTACTTTTCCTTTAAGAACTTTATATTAGTGGGGTTCTTATGGGAGGCCATGAGGAGGCCATGTGAATTAGTTCAAGCCTTGGGACTAAGGGTATGGATTCCATGACCGGTTGCATGGCCAATGGAAGTTAGGGTTTTTATTAGCGAAAGTTTCTAGATGTTGTGATTTGTTGATGAGATGACAATGATTGGAACAATATGGTTCATGTTTGTGAAGAGCGAAGTGAGGTACACATTGAATGGTTCCAAGTTGAGACCTTGTTGTGTGTTATGGCTTGCTTGAATATTAACATGCGGTGTGTGGAAATGTTATATTGATGCATGCTTTTTGATGTATTAATATGTGTTTTTGCATGGAGGTGAATTATATGTATAAATTTATAATTTTCCATGGTTTGTAAATGTTTCATGTAGTGCTCATTCATGCATGCAACATAGGGGAAAATGCAGTGGCATCATCATTTCCATATGCAGTCCACATCGCGTCGGTCGGGTGTGGGTGCGGGGTAAGGTTTATTCATCGGTGTTGGTGAGTGGAGTCGTGAGCTGGGAAAAGAAATGGGACAAAGTCAGGTAAGAGATCAGAGTGTGTAAATGATCGAAATGATAAATTACGTGTTTGGGCGAGACGAGTTGGGGTCGATCCCAGGGTGAAGTCCACGGGTTACTCACGGTTAGACATGAATCCAGACGATGCAAGTTCGTGAAATCTGTTGAAAAAGGCGTGCGGCATCCCTCTGCAGTTATAAACCAGGAAATCCGTTGCCCTGAAATAAAGGAAAGAATCAATGGGTTTGATAAATAAAATTGGAGGGTGTCCGATAGTTTTAGTCATGGTGTGTGAGGTTTTCAGTCATGCTTGGCATTCAAGTGTGAGGGAGTCGGTTCCCAGGAACTTGGGTCGTGAGCATGAGGGTTGCATCTCATGCATGTTATAGACATTTCATATAGAGAATAATTGTATGGAATGTGATTGATTGTTTATATATTCCATTGCATATGCATTTTAAGTGGGGAGTAACCCTTGTAGGAGAATTTTCTACTGGGCTTTGCTCACCCCGTCGTGGGACCCCCTTTGGTCACGGGGACTATCCGAGGGAGGCGGCGTGTTAGAAGTACCTTTTGAGAAGAAAAGCCCAGAGATGTGGCTTTAAATGAATATTTTGTAAATAATAATATAAAGCTTTTTGTAGAATAAACATGAAAACTATAGAATATAGTTGCCCTTTATTTTGAGTATTGGTTCGTAGGCTGAGGCTATTTTACTCGGGTATCACGATCTGAAGTGATACGAGGATGTATAGATTTTCCCTTCGAGGTTGTGGGTGGTCAGCGGACCCACCGGGATTTAGGCGTCACCGATTCTGCCAAATAAAACCTCCATTAAATGTCCATTGCTTACAATGTGGTAATATGATATTCCATACTCCTCAAAAGATTCGAGACCATTTGTTTTTCTATGAATTGATCAAAGTTATATGTGGTATTGGCATGGAGGTAGCCCAGTGGCCTGACCATAAAACGAGAACATTATGATAAGCTTGATTTGATGATCAACATGAGTGATAGAAATGGTTCAAGCTGCACATGATGATTGTCAAAATGATCCTGAATTGTTGCAAGATTACTACAGAATCTTGAAAACATTATATCACAGTTTGCGAAACTTTACAAGATTGTACCTTAATCGTTATGCTGACTGAAAGCACGCTTTGGGTGGTCTGATAAGAGCTTTCCAGAGCTTTTGCAAATACTTAGAGATATTGCCTTTAAACAATGAATTGCCTTTGTCCATGTATGAAGCGAAAAAGACATTAAATTCTTTGGGAATGGAATATGAGAAAATACATGCATGCCCAAATGATTGTGTACTTTATCGGAAGGAGTTTGAAGATGCATCAGCATGTCCCACTGTGGAACTTGAGGTGGAAGGCAGAGATAACACGGGGAACTAAGAGGAGGGAAAGGAGTTCTGCGAAATGTGGTATTTCCTCAATTCAAGATTTAGAAGAATGTTTCAATCATCAAAAATTGAAAAAGAGCTCATATGGCATCTTGAGAAAGCGATATTGATGGGAATACGTAATCCATGGAATTCACCATCATGGAAAGCGAGTTGATCATAGATGGCTGAGTTTTCCTCGAACCTAGAAACTTGAGACTTGCCATTTAACGAGATGGCATAAATCCTCCTGATTCATTTAATAGCAAACATAGTTGTTGGCCCATTCTCATGATAATTTATAGCAACTACCATGGTTGTGCATGAAAAAGAAAATTTATGATATTATCTTTATTAATTTACGGTCCCACGACAACTGTGATGACATTGATGTCTATTTAGCACCGCTAATAGAAGATCTAATAACATTGTAGGAGGTTGGAGTTCAAGTTCTGATGCACATCAACAAGAATTCTTTACATTAAAACCTTTCTATTGTAGACCGATCAATGATTTTCTTGCATATGGAAACTTGTGGGTGCACGGGTTAAAAGGATATTATGGTTTGTCAATATGTGGAATAAACATATTCTTGTAGGTTAAAGCATGGAAAAAGAACTCCTATACAAGGACATAGGCGATTTCTTCAGAAACCATCCATATAGGAAACAAAAGCATTTGATGGAAAACAAGAGTTTTGCTCCTCCCGCAAATATTGTGGTGAGAAATATTAAAAAAAAAAATCAATGGAATTTGCAATTCTTAGGGGAAAAAAAGGTTAATCATGGTAAATCCGAAATCAGCAATATAAATTTTTGGAAAAAGAAGTCCATATTCTTTGATCTTGAGTATTGGAAATATCTTCATGTTTGTCATAATTTGGATGTAATGCATATTGAGAAAAATGTTTGTGAAAGCATCATTGGTACCTTACTCAACATTGCGAATGCAAAGATAGAAGGATGGGCTTAATTCTCACTTAGATATTGTAGGAAATGGGCCAAGGTGAATTGGCACCAAGTTTGAATCGGAAGAGACATATCTCCCACTCACATGTTATACACTTTCTGATGGAAAGAAGGTGTTTTGCGAACACTTTCCGCGATTGGAAGGTTCCTTGGGTATTGTTCTAACCTTCGAAACCTCGTGTCAATGGAAGACTTGAAACTTTATGGATTAAAATCCCATGACTATCATGCATTGATGCAACAATTTTTGCAGTTTATTCACGTTCTATCTTGCCCCGAGCATGTGAATGCCATTTGTAGATTGAGTTTCTTTTTGTCTCCTGCAATAGTAAAGTCGTTGATGTTCCTTCATTAGATGAGTTACAAAATGAGATAATTAGTGACATTATGCTTGTTGAAAAGAAAGTACTTCCCACCTTCATTCTTCGATATCATGGTGCATCTTCGCATTGCATCTTGTAAGAGAAGTGAGACTGTGGACAGTTTACTTTAGAGTGGATGTACCCATTTGAAAGGTTTATGAGAAGTGTTAAAGGCTATGTCTTAATCGTACTAGACACGAAAGTTATGCACAGATGCTATATTACGAGAAGAAGGAATGCGAGTTTTGTACGAATTACTTATCAAAATGTGGATGCAATTGGAATTCCTATTAGTTCAAACATTGACCAAAGTCGAGGCACCCAGTATTTGGAGGGTCATCTTATGAAGGTTGATTCGATTTATGGTTACAAGCACATCATTATGTGTTGGAAAATACCTGGTATCCCGATCTTATATTGAGTAAGCACCACTAACTTTTTGTTTCTTTATTTGTTATTTTATATAATATATGACTCTAATTATTTAATTATTATACATGACTTCATAGAGCACATCTGATAGCTAAAGAGTAAACATCACGTCAATCAAAAAGGCAAAAGTGGTTACAGGATGAGCATGCACGTACTTTTACCTTTTGGTTACGACAAAAGGTACTACAATGGTTTCTTAAGTTTTCCATATCTTTTACATTAATGGTAAACATATAAATGATAACTGGAACTTATTTCTATAGGTTGAAGTTGCAATTGGAAATAATGAACCTGTATCTGAAACCCTTAAATGGATAGCTGATGGTCCAAGCCATTATGTGATGAAGTATCATGGTTATGTCATCAATGGAAGTGTCAATATAATACCAAGAGATGTGATGATTCTGAGCTACCAAAACAAGTGGAGTTAGTATTGTATGTGACCATGCAGAATTGCTAGTGCTTTAAGGATAAAAATCACATTTTAGGGAGCTTTGTTTCTGTGGAGTTATTTTGAGATTTGAGACATGATTATACTATGTTGAGAATTCGGTCTTGAGTGTGATTGGGTTGATAATAAGAATGGAATCAAAGTTGATGATCTTGGGTTAACCTTAGTTGACTTTAGTAGAGTGGCTCATGAAGTGGTCCAGTTCATATTAGCCTCCCAATTTGAAAGTCTTCTAATAATATAAGATGAGCTTAATCGAGATGGTCGATTGTTTTTGTCAACTCCTCGAGCAGGGCTTCACGAGAAAGAGCAAACGATGGTGATCCTATGGTTACATTTCTATTGAACACAAATCCGATTCATAATCTTCTTTTTGCCACAAGTTAGATTATTTGATGCAATGGTTGGATGACTAAGATCAGATTTGTATTAGAGATGATTGTGAGGGAATCTAGGTTGAGAACAAATCATATATGTAAACAAATTGTAGCTTTATTTATGGTATTGTGAATTGATATGCTACTATAGTTTTTTGTAAGGTATAAATGTATGCTTACTAGTTACTTTATTTGTCTTTGTTATTTAGATGATTGTTATGCTTTCAATTTTAGTTAATGTCGGGTTGACATTATTGGCTATTGATAGTATTATCATTTTATCTGCGGTGAATTGAGTAATGCATTAAATTTAGTTAATTCTTTATTCTTTAAATTTTTGTTAGATATTTTTAGTACTTATTTAAACATTATAATTATTTTTATAGCGGTATGGATACGAACAACAAGATAAAGCGACTCACGAGAAGAATGTAGAGGGATAACAGAAAGACTATGATTACTCGAGAATAGGAAGCGAGGAATAAAACTTGCGGTAAGAGTATAATGTTGGTAAATTGTTTTATGTGAGACTAATTTGTGTGCATCTCCTGAGTTATTTAGGCGTATTGGCACGTACCATGGTGCCAATTAGATATAACACTTGGCACCATGTACTAGGTGGAGAATGATTATTGGGACTCCATTGGGGTAAACTAGTATTTTTTTCTATCTATGCGTTTTCTAATTCTATTTGCAAAATTTTTAACAACTAATAACTATGTTAAATTTAACTAAAAATTTGCATTTACATTGGATTGTAAAGTAGAAGGAATTGTATGAAATCAATGGGCAAGTGCTTTAGATCATTCAAAACATGTTATTTCTGAGAAGTATATCATTCCTTTTTCAAAGACCGAACTAGGCTTCTTAAAAACACCGATTGAATAGGTTTTGTGAAGATGAAGATTGGACAATTTTTGTCAAAAAGAAAAGATTTGTCTCAAAGATTTTAAACAAATTTCAAATTGGCACCATGTCATATACTCATATTTTCTTTACTTAATATGAAATAAAATTTGTAGGAGTTTAAGAAGTTCAAAAAGAAAGAAGGAAAAAACATATTATAATCATCATCTTAGTAGAAAGAAATCTTTACAGTCTTGAGGAAGAGATGGTAAGTTAAAGATGTTTGTTAATTAAATTTTTATGTTGAAATTGACTAGAGACTCATTATATTACATTTCAATATTTTAAAGAAGTTAGTATGACTACGAGTCATTGATAGAAATGTATTATGGAAGAAAGCGATGGAAAAGATGGCACTTATGATGAAGTGAGGTCATTCCGGTAGTGGAGAAGATTGTAAGTATAAGTTATGTAACATATATTTCCATTTACGTTAATAACTTATTTGTAGTAACCAATGACATTAAATTTTTATAACATCATTGTGTCTTAGGATAAGATGCACCTTGATCCACAAAGAAAGTAGTGAGGTTTCAATGGAAATGACATACTTCTGAAGCATTAGAACTCCTGAATATAGTGGTCGGTAAGAGCTAAAGGAAAGCATTATACACCCGGTAATATTTTCATTCTATGGCGAATCGTGCTTTGCGAATTTATGAAAGAATCTCAAGGCGACAATCAAAGTTTGAGACCAAGCATTTTATTCAACTCTCGGATGGTGCCCACCACACCTCGTCGATGTTAGTAGCTCTAACATGTTCCAAAAAAACATATTGTCATTCTACGAAGGTGTTGAGCAACCAAAACGTCGAATAGATGACCACACTCCTCCAATGCTAAAAGAAAACAAGGTATGTTGTAATTAATATTCTATAATAAAAATGTGATAACACAAACTCATAATTTTCATATGAACTTACCTAGTTGAATCATTCCTATATATAAACCAATGTTACAATAGATGTTTGTATAATAAATTATATTAATAAGCTCAATAAGTTATGATAACTCAATTTTGTCTAACTAATTCTTTCCTACTTGATTATCAACTTTAGATGGTTGCATATAACTAAACAACTATTTGTTTCATTTATAGGTTAGAAAATGTCCCAATTGGCCATAGAGACAGTAGTTAATTTGGAACAATAGTACTTGAATGTGATGTAACACTTGTTGCTGTGGATGCTTCTTGTGATCCAAATGCATTACTTCTGTACTATTCAAGCCAAATTACCACTATTGGAGATGCTATTGGGTATCAAGTTTTATGGCCTGCCCAATTAGTCATTCTTACTACTCATCTCATCCAGGTATGAGCTTTTTTTTTTTTAAGTAAAAATTTCTTGTTACTAATAAAAAAAACTATTTTATTTAGGACAATTCTTATATATACAATGATATGTTATGTTTTGATAGGATTCGAAATTTAAGAAACAGAGGAATAAGAGAGAACATTAAGTTTTAAGGATGAGAACCACTGGGATATCAAGAACTTTTTGCTACATTTGTTGAAATTTGTTGTTAAAAGGATGAGAAGGTACATGAAGTAGAAATCATAAAGGATGTTTTGGAAGTCTTTTAAGACCTTCCTTATGAAGAAAGAATATAATAATATAATTTCATCAACTTGCGAGGTGTCATCGCATCTTATGTTCTATATATGAGTGAAAGCATTGTATGTTTTTCATATATTTTAACTATCTTATTATGGTTTAATTTTTTTCATTAGCAAAAATTGTAATTAATTTCGAGTTACATTAAAATATTAAAACTTTTAAATATTGTGTGAAATTAAATTAGGCACTTGCATAAAAAGATGGTTGATGCTAAAAACGAGGAAGCGATTTATTTTTTGATCATTATGGTTTAAGCTGAGACTGGAGGCTGACAAGAGAAAATAGGTCAAGGGTTATAGCTAATGTCTGGTTGATAGATAAATAATGCTGATTTTGTTTTATTCCATATACCCGGGGTAAGTTATTAAAGCATAAGTAAGCTTATAAGTATGCATATTTATCAAATTGTAATTGATATGTAGATACACTTTCGTGTTAATTTTATTTGTTATCATTGGGTTTTGGTGGTACTTAGCCGCAAGGACTTTGATCGCCTATTACCTTGATTCATTGCATGATCAACCTTCAGATGATCTTAAAGACATTGTTAATATGTAAGTTTTTCCCTCAATATTATAGAATGAAGCATAGTTGGTAACAAAAATTATTTTCTTCATGCAGGGCTCTAAGAATTCATCCACTTAGTATAAATCATCAAAGAAGAGCCTAATTGGGTTGTATTAAGGGTAAATACTCATATAAGGCTGAATAATAGTATTTGATGTCTTCTTCTTAATTTTAAACTTAGTACAATATGACTTGCAAGTAACTCCATATATATATAATGATTTTTTTTTATCCCTTTGTAGTGCGGAATCTGGCCCGGTGTTGAATGTAGATGCCTTGATGAGATATCATTCTCGATCAGGATGTCTTACAACAAAGGTATGTGTTGATTTGTTGGTTCTCGATATATCAATGTTTATTTTATTTTCCAGTATGGTATTGAAACTATTACTTTACTTTTCAATAGTTTGTAGAAAATCATCAAACAAAGATGAGTTGAATGATACGATCTGAATGGGTGATGTTGGTTGCCAGTGTCAGCCACTTTCCTCGGTTGAAAAGCTTTGGGGACATCGCGATGAAGAATGAACAAATTTTGGCATATCAACTATCACTTTTGATGGAGGTTCATATTTTATCTCTCTTTTGAACCAAACTATGACCAAGGTAGAATTGTTTGACACATAATCCTTGAAGACTTTTATAGTATTTTTCTTCCACCGATCATTATATTTCTAATTTTTCAATAGTTGAATTAAAGTTAGTATATTATGCATGATTCATAGGTGTCTAAAGGGGAAACTTTTTTGGTGAAGTTAGAAGATCTTCCAACTTTGGAATGGTTCATGAACTATTGTGATGTAAAGGTATTTTCATAATGAAGTATCGAGTTTGGCCCTTCTTTCTTTCTATTAAATATTTTAAAATGGAATATGCAATTGGAACTTTATTGTTCTCATATGATCTTTTTTGTTTTAGATTTATCCAACTATAGATTTTTTGTTGATTGGCTATGGAAAACATGGAGATTTCGACTTTGGCTTCAATACTTTACCTATGCGTGTGATTACATTTCACCCTTATAAAACACAATGATTTTTCAGGCACAATTTTTTTATTACATAGCCTTTTATTTTATTAATGAATCTAAAACTACAAGTTGATAGATTACTATATATGTGTAATCAATAGAACTTGAAATTACATTACATAACATCTAATTAAGTTTTTTTTAAGTATTGGGAAGATGGCTTGTAATTTAACTTTTCATTTTATTAAATTTGGTGGTTTTGTATTGTTTCTTCAAGTAGTTTGTGACGTGATCTTTCAACTCACTACACACATATATGTTTTTAATGGATTATTATTGTTTTGTATTTACCATAATTGATCAACTTTATGCCATAATTGATAAATCTCTTGCTTTCTATTTTACCCATTACTACTAACTTTGTTTTGTTGTTGTTGATTTTTTTATCAAATATGTCAAATGTTATATACATTATTTTCATGAAATGTTGTTATCATTCCTTCATTTTTTATTTTCAAAGTGCTCTATAAATTTTTTTTTAACGCAAGTGTAATTGATTATATTTCATCTTTTGCATGTAAGTTTGCCTTTTAGGAAGTATCTTTCAACCAACCAAGCTAGCGAGAAGCGGAGTTTCTTGGAGATATAAGGCACTGATTGGGTTGCATATATAAAGAGAATTTGAATTGAATTAAAGAAATGAATGTTGAAATTATGATTGTTTTTTGTTTTTGTTTATGAAATGTATTTAAGTACAAGTTTTCCATTGTGATTAAATACTAAAATCTTGGTATGAATTGGAACATAATTTTTTTCTTGTATTGCATGCATTATTACAAATACTTGAGGTGAAAATTATTTACAACAATTATTAAATTGATATTTTAATTAAATCGGTATCTTCCTTGACACTTTTACTAAGTGTCATTGTATTCAAATAATTTTAAGATTGATGATCAAATATTGACATTTCTCTGAGTGTCAAGGCTTCCTTTGATGTCGGCTTATAAAGGGCCATTGTATAAAATTTCAAAACTTGTACGTGTTGAAGCGTTAAGGTCTACTTTACTTAACAATGACGTTTATTGAGGTGTCAACATAGATTGATACAATAAACAATGACATTTTTCGGCGTGAGAGTTCTCTTCAAGCGACACTTCCACAAAAATGACATTATGAGGCAGCTTCTTATTATGACGGGCTAGCGGGATGACACTTCGATGGCGGCATGGAATGTCATTCTTGACGCTTTTTAAGCGTCATTGAATATGTTTTTTTTTGTAGTGTAAGTAATATCTTGATTGAAGATTTTACTGTTTTGAACTAGAACTTTCTTTCCAAAGCAATCATACACAACTTTTTATGCAATTCTTTCTTATTGGGTATATTTGATGCTTGATACATATGGTCATCACCAACTAAGATGGTTCCTTTGTGTTTCCTTCTACATGTGTTTCATATTCTCCATTTGGCTCTTCCATCAAATCAATTTGCATCACTTGGCTATCCTTAGACAAGTTGACATTTATTTCACCATCTTCAACATTCTTATATGTATCCAAGTCATGAGAATCAAAACAATTAAGTGGACCACAACTCATACTTATTCTATTTTCATCATTGATATCACTCATTGTTTGAGTGCTAAAATCAATATTGATGATTGATTCATACTCATGGTTGTCATTTTTCTTCTCTGTTGTGAGACATAATGGAACTGACAACTTACCATCGGTACAATTCAACCGAATGAAATTTTTTTACATCTCCATCATCTCTTAGTTGTATAGAAGTGGTTGGTATATTGTCATTACTTAATTGAAACATTACTTTTCCTTGGATCTACTCCCAAAATTTGACAAAACGAGTCTTTGTATTTGTTCATATGTTATAGTACTTACTAGGATTAATCTGAATTTATTTTGCGGCCTTTGGCGTGGTACATGTTTCCATTTTGCACCCAATGTCCTTCATATAAAATCATTATTCTCACTTCATCAATCATTGTAACAAAGTAAAATTAAAATTAAATAATAATCAATTATTGATATTAAAATGAAATTTAAAGTATTAATTGTGTAAAAAGGGATGAATTTTACATCTTTTAGTTCTATTTAGGATTAAGTTGTTTTACTACAAACTTAATGACTATTAAGTTCTTTGTCAAATAAACTTAACTATAGCTACGTTCAGGTAAAGTCTTTTTTTCACAAACTTAACTATTGTTAAATTCTTAGTAAAAGATATTTAAGTGTATTTATAGATATGTAAAGTTGTTTTAATAAAAAACATAACAATTGTCAAGTTTTTGTTAAGGAAATTTAACTATAGTTACGTTAAGGTAAAGTTATTTTACTACAAACTTAACTTGTTAGGTTCTTTATAAAAGAAACACAACCATAGTTACGTACATGTAAAGTTGTCTTACAAAAAACTTAACAACTGTCAAGTTCTTAATAAAACAAACTTAACTTTAGTTATGTCCAGGTTTTACATATTACAATATGAATTTTACTCTTTTGATACAAAACCTCTTTACAAACATTTTCTTTCATGTTTATTATAAAAATTTTGTTTCCACCATAAAAAAATAATGTCATAATAACAAAATCACCATTATCTTTTTATCAAATATATTTACGTACCTCATTTGATCTTGCCATATGTTACTCGAGTGTTAGTCTTGGTGAATGAAAGAATAAGGAGCGTTCATATGATGAATTGTTACTGAGATGAATGTTGATGTGTTTTCTTGGTTATTCATGATGACTTGGTGAAATAGATATAATTGTGATGCCCCAAAATCCGGGGGTTCGTTGATTAACCGTCAACTCGCGGAAATACCTATGGATATCGTATATATCGATACCCATTTGTCTAATCCATTAATTGGATCCATTCATCAAGTCTTAGGTAATTACATACTGTGCCACGACACGAGTATTTGTGAAGCGAGGGTGAAATTTCTATGGATATAAATTGTGTCTCGGTACTGCCGTCGATCCATTCTAGGGATTCATTGTGCATTAAACTGGCTTTTATGTTATTTTCAAAACATATTACTATAGGTTGGTACAACTCTATACATACGGGCATATGCAAAACTAATTTATTTTCAAAGTTTACAAAAAGATTTCTTCAACCTCTTGGCTTTCGAATGAGGCGAAATTCACAGTGTATCACCTTGCACCTGAAATGTTTTCCGTAAAGGGTGAGCCATGCCAGGTTGAGGACTCCACGAGGTTTATTACCCCCTAAAATGCGCCACAGTATTCACTTGGACACATTCACACACACACACATATATATATATATATATCCAGCATTCAATAGACCAAAATTAATAGTTCTAATGGAATCACTATATCATGTCATGAAATAAGAGATAAGACTCATAATGTGAAAAATCCGAGTCATCACAGACTCCCATCACACAATGCGTAGCTTGATGTGTGATAACATCCCATCGTCGATAGATTTAATCCAATAATCGCTTTGAAACAAAATCAAGTTTTAATCAAACTTGTGGATGTTTAAAACTTTCAAGGATCATTTATTAACAAAGCATATGCACTTTTGGGTAGGCGAATTTTTGGGGGTCTCAACTATAGGGCTTTGTGTGCGCTTCTACTTCCTTGATCTTTGTTGGTAGGCACATGTATAACTAAAAATACTAGGCTTTCACGGGGTATCTATCCTACTTGCTACTACAGGCACGAGGTTTTTTATCTTTCTGCGAATAGTGGAACTCCGCTGAACTTTGTTCAACGGTACTCAGCTCACTCATCAACCACCAAGGATGATGTTTGATGGCACCATGCACTTACACCCATGAATGCGATGTCTCAATACATATGCAATGCACATCAATTCCATGTCTCATATGTAATGAATACCATATGGACAATAACTCATGTATCATGGATAATTATGTCAAAAACATATAATTTCCAAACATTTCATCTAATTACCAACATATTAAAATCAAGCAATAACACTTTAAAACGATCCTGATTTGAGACCTCACAAATGCGGCCGCCCAGCTGAGCCACCAAAAGCGAGGGGAACGACTCCGGTCGAGCAGCCATGAAGACTAGTCTGGAGTTCGAGACCCTGCTAGTCGTTAACAAAGCACCAAAATAGTCCTGAATTAATTTTAGTCTATCGAAATCCAATCCAATCTGGACACAACAAATGCTTGGATGGCGGCGGGTGATCTGAAATGGACCATAGCTTTGTGTGGGGTCTGATTTAGGTGATTCAAAACCTACATTAAAGTTCACTTAGTGCGGCTAATTTACGCATGAAGGACTAAATTAAAGAGTCCCTCGAGGTTCACCTGAAAATCAGTCCTAAAATCCGGCCAAATTAGTAGCCAGAATCAAAATGGGGCGACACATTACCATATTTCATTTTTGCCCAGAAATGACCCCTTAGGGTAAAAGAACCTGACCCCTGACCCTTAGGTGGAAAATAAACCAAAGTAAGAAGAATCCCTACCTCTTAGAGCATAGCCCTCTTCAAATATATAGACTTTACTTCTTGGTCCGACGAATTCCGACAGTCGGAACGCCGATTTCCTTTTCTTCCTATTTCTCTCTCCCTTTCTTCTCCTTCTCTCTCTCTTTTCTTTCCTTCCTTTCCCTTTCCTTTTTCCTTCATTTCCTTTTTGTTCCTCTCCCTCTCTACGAACTGATCTCCATCCCATTTATAGCTATTCCATGTTCCATGCATGTGAACACATGCATTTGCCTTTGCATGCCTTGTGACACATGGCTTTCCACGTGTCACACATGCATTTTCCTTTGCATAACTTATTGTCACGAGCTGCGTTTGAAAATATAAATTTATTTGTCGAAAATTCGCGAAATTAGCCTAGGTAATTAGATTTTCTTGAGATGAATTCAACGTGAGGTCCATTTGTCATCCAGCGTTCAATTCAGGTTTCAACCTATGTTGTATGTGCGAGTTCGCGTTTTTATTATTTTTTGGAAAAGTTCAAATTTACCGGATTATATTCTCCCCCTTAATTTAGTCCGAAATTCACACGCTATATACATATAATCACATGCATATGCTACGGTCATTTTTCAAATGACTAAACAACACCTTCATCCTTAATAAGGAAGGATAAGTTACGCGCATCGTGTCATTGCATTATCATGTTGCCTCCTCCTCTGATACTGGTGATAGTCACAAAACTCATTAGGTTTTTAATCCATTTTCAAACTTTATTATAAGATAAATGATGAATTGTTTGAAGAAAAGTGGATAGTAGTTCAAATTTCATTTGCGAGAAAATACAACGAAACTCAAATTTTAGCAAAAATTGAAGAAATCGGCTGCGAATTGGAAGTCACGGTGGAAAGTTAGGTCGCGACGAGCTCGGTTGCGACCATCCCAGTCGCGACATCAAACGAGTTACGGCGAAGAAGAAATGTAAAACTTGAACAAGTGGAAATTAGCGACTTGAAGAAGAGGAGGTTGTGACAAAGAAGATGTGGTCGGGGCCAAAAGCGGTCGAATGAAGAAATTCATGTCGCGACATCGTTTCGATGTCGCGACTCAAAGAGATAAATGATGTCAGCGACATAACTTCGATCGCGACAAGGATCGTCTATGAAGCCCTGAGGTCCTCGCCGTAAAGAAGTCGCCTTGTTTTGATGAGTGCATTGAAGTCGCGACATGCTATCTTGGTCGCGACATAGCGAGCCAAGTCTTGACAGAGAAATGATGTCGCGACCACACTCATTGGGTTAAACTAAGTGGCGGAAGAAGGATGTCGCGACATCACCTTGATGTCGCGACTTGGAAAATAGTTTGGAGGAAAGAAATCGATCAGCGACACAAAACTTATGTAAGTAGCCGCGGAATATTTGGAAGAATAGGAAGACAATGATATGGCGACATCAGCAACGAAGGAACCAGACAAAGATATGCGACCAGATCAAGGCTTTTGCAAGACAAATGGTTGCGAGAAAGAAGAGGTGTGACCCGATCGCCGAAGACATCGAGAATTCCATGCGACATCAGCTTGGTCGCGACGTAGAAAACACGATATTTGAGCTTTTCTTTGGATTTCCGCTGGAACATTTTGGGGATTCGGCCCGTATTCTTTTCTGATATAAATCAGATAAGCTTTAGAATGGTAAAGTAGTTTCTCCTTCTTCACTACCCGACAAAGGGAAAGAAGAGGAACTCGGTGTATATTTTAAGTAGATTTTATTTTTAGTTTTATTTTAAGTTTTGAATCTTATTTGTGCGGGGCGAGTGAGGTGGATTGTTGGATTACATTATTTTTGTTCCCGATATTACGCACGAAGTTTATGAAATCTAAACAAATTTATGGAATTCATTTCTTTTCAGATTTATTGCAATTACAATGGTCGTGCGAGATCGGCACTCCATTTCTTGATTCGTAATCACGGTAATCGACTGCGACTTTCATTGGTTGATTTACATTTGATTCTGGTCTTTCTTTTTGTTTGGAGAATTAATTTGGGTTTAGTTTTTACTTGTCGGTGTAAGTTTTAATGGATAAGTTCCCGATAGTAGTACCTAGTACCGGTTGAGGAATGTATCTTACTTTCGATATCCAGGGATGCCCTCTGCGTGACACGACGGAATTCACGAGAGTTGAGAGCATTCTTTTTCTGGGTATGTTCATTTGCCATTGTGAAGCTGGCGAGCTATGAGTTCATTTGTTAATCCCTCATTGGCTCATAATTGAAGTTGGAGGGTGTATTTAACAATATTAATAATCGGAGAGTTCACCTTAATCTGGTGCGTTCCGTTCCCCGAGTGTTAGCTTAGATCTAATCAAGGGAAAGGACCAGAAGCTCATAGATCTACCCCAGGTTGAGTGCCCATTAAAAAATGAGTAGAAGCTTAGCTAAAATCAAGGAGGTGAGAAGTTCTGCTTTGTCAGGGAAATGGGTGTGAAGTGTGAGAAGAAAAATACCCCCAAATCTTGCAAAAAATGTGGAATCTGGTAGCATTTAGTTTAATCTTTGTCTTCAAGAGAAGCAGATGTCAAATCAGTGAACGGAGAGATCAATTCAATAATTAGAAATCTTGGACAAAATCAGTCCGCCATAGAACAAAATGCAGGATATGAAGTCTTTGGAATTGGCCCCGTTCCTTATCATTGATAGTTTCGATTTCTCACAGTCATTGATTCAATCCATTCTTTTATGTACAATTTATTTTAAATCATTAACTTTTGTTTCTCGTTTAATTAGAACATATCAATAGTATAGGATTTTTAATTTTTGTCATTTGATAAAACATTCACTTTATGATTTTGAGTCGAATAGTATGAAATTCTAGTAGTTGGGGTAGTTGAACTGTAATTCGCTATCGATCTGTAATGGGAACAATACGGACTTACATTTCAGATTTTACTACTTGTATGACATGTGCCTTTGCGGTGTCATAGATTGAACCCTTATTTTTAATCTACGAACATTAAGAAAATTATTTTGCTTGACAAATTATCAAAAGTGACATGGGTATAAAGAATTGTAAGGCTCTTATAGGTTGTGTTAATTGAGGTTTTAATCCATATAGAAAAAAGTGACAGTTTTCTGTTCATACTTACAGTCTTCTGAGATATGACAACTACTGAAGACTAAAACCCCTTTTTGCCTTACAAATTCTTGATATGACACTAAAAGAAAAGCCACAGGAACATTATACTCTTGTTCACCTTTTCCTATATAGACTAAAACACTCAAATTAACACGGCTATAAGGAGCCTTACAATTCTCTTATACCCATGTCACTTTGAATGGTAGTTGCTAAAATAATTTTCTCTTAATGTTGGGTAAATAAGGAGTTCGATCATGACTAACTGCAGAATGCATATCTACAAATGAAAATCATTATCATTCCACCCAGGGTGTGCGAAATGATTATTCAAACTCACAAAAACTTATATAACTGAACTCAAAAATATAATGGAAATATTATAAAGACAAAAATTAAAAAATCTATACTCTGAATATGTTCTAATAACAGAAACAAAGATTATGACTAAAAACAAACTAGCTACATAAAAAAATGATTTGCTATAAAACGAGAACCTCTCAATGAATGCAATAGGCTGATGTCGGTGCATCTATCCGTTGCTATCTGAACCGAGCCACAGCTCCAAGATTCTTAGTGTAAGGGTGATCTCTCACGTTCCTTAATTTAACTGCTCCCGCTGCTCTCGAAGACGAATCGGCCGACTACCGCATTCCACATTTTTCTTGTAGATACAGGTATTTTCTTTCTGGCACTTCACGCCCATTTCTGTTGACGGCGAGGCTTTGCGCCACACCACAGCTGAAGTTTACGCGCAATAGATGGCTCGACCTCGGATATCGAGTTTGATTAGATATGCTACGGTCGGAGCGTACGTGGGTGAGAACTTTCTACGATTATTAGCTATTGTTAAATACACCTCGGCACGAGTATGGCGAATGAAGACTATCAAAATGAACTCCGGCTTGATTGATGAAGTATCAAATGGAAGGTATACGAGAAAGAATGCTCTGTCTAAGTCTCACAACATGACCGCGCTGGCTGACTACGACCTGTGAAGACTTATCCATTAAGCATTTTACCCATTAAGTAAAGCTAAACCCGGTGAATCTCAATAATTGTCTTGAAACATTGTAACTAAAATAAATCAAATCCGGCTTGATACAGCTACGATGCTACGTGCCAAACTCGAAAATGAGTAAGATGCCGACAACTGTGCAATGAAATACGAAAAATGAGTCGTAGAACTATGCGGAGCCTCGCAGGAACGACCGATGCAATAATAGCGAGAACTGCTGCCTCTGCAGATCGAATTGAAAAACGAAAATAAAACTGAAATGAGAAATCTGCTAAAATATACGCTGAGTTCTGTAACCACTGTTTGAAGTAGTGAGAACTACTTTACCATTCACAAAGCTATGTAATAGGCCGAATCGAAAATGGTGAAAATCAAGCGCCTCTGTAATCGCGAACACTCGAGGGTTGATCGCGACATAAGGCTCTCTGCTGATAACCATGGCGACCTCTTCGCTTTTGTGCCGGCCAATTTGTCTTCTGCTGCCGACATCGATGATGCTGTATCTTTGACCGTGTTCGCCGTGTTGTGCTCGCGACATCGTGCATTCTTCGGCGTCGCTCGCTACGACATAAGTTTTAGGACTGGCGACTTATTTCTTTCTTCAAAAACTGACACCAGAAAGCCAGCGACATCAAAAGCGATAACCATGTACATCAGCACTATACGCCGGCTACTGCCAGTCAGCGACACAGAATGGTGACCAGCGGTATCGGCTACTGCTATCCGAAACTGAGACTACTGGCACCTATAATCACCGACATTAGCCGGCGACTCAATTGCACCCTTTAGTAAAAACGAAATTCTGACTTTCTTTTTACTGCGAGAACACTAACAACTTCATAAACAGTCACTGTTAAACGGCTAGCGGCTCTTAGCGACGTGTATATCTCGCTTTAGGCTCGCGACATCGAAATGATGCTCGGCGACATGTACGCTAATTTCACACCAGTCTACCGCGTCTTCTTTGTAACCTCGCTACTTCAATCGCGACGCTGTTCAAGTTTTGACTATACTGGCGACTTTATTGTGTGTTGACTGGAACTCGGCGGCTTTGAAGCGAAACACATCGCGACCTAACACTCGATTGTGACGATTGGCAGCAAGCGTTTCTTCGGCCTAAAATTGGTTATAACGTAACCTACCACAAAATGAAATTTGAGTCAATTATCCACTTTCTTCGAAACAATTCATCATTTATCTCGCAACAAAAATCGAGAAAAAGAATTAAGCCTGTGAGTTTTCAGGCTTTCATCCATCCCCGAGCTCAAAATTTTGCTTGTCCCGAAGCAAAGAAGAGAAAGAATTGTTTTGTCGCCGAACAAATAAACAGAAAATTTTTAACGACATTTTTCTGATTCATACCACAGTCTTTCTCATTCCACTTTTTTTTTTTTTTGAACTGGAATTAAGAGATACCAACATTATTTTAAATTTCAGTTTTGATGTAAGAACAAGGCATGGTATACTTCTATCACAAAATTCTTGATAAACTAATGTATTTAAACGATTTTATTTTACAAGTCTTATTACGTATTAATGCAGTCATCAATCCTTTTCCATCTTCATGTTGAATTTAAGTGCTCTGCAGGAGTTTTCTTAAAAGCGTTTCCAGTCCCATAGGCTTGTTTTTCGTATTGAGTCTCATTAATGTAGGTAAATTCAGCCTTCAAAATCAATGAGGTCTTTAGGTCTTTAATGTTGGGCTTAGGTAATTGGGTAGATAATGGAATTTAGTGTAAATCACCAAGTTCCATCTTTCTCATTGTTTTCGACTTTCCTTTTTCTTCTTTGTTCTTCGGTTATATAGGTCTTACTTTGATTCATCTTTTGAATTCTTTTATGGAATTTCAATTTCCATATGTAACTTGATTGACGATTCTTTTGTTCTTGAACTCTTTTGCTTTATTTTTCTAAGATTTTGGAATAGTGCAATGTTTTTGTCTTCTTGGCTTTCTATTACTCTTAAGAACTTTGAAATTTAACAACTCAAGTACAGGTTGGCATTAGGGTGTAGGTGTTAAAACACCCCTCTGACTTAATTGTTCAAGGAAATAGGCCCTGAAGACAAAACTTATTCCTTATTTCACTATACCTTCTTTACTTCTTAAACTCCTTCATTGTCAAAATTTGGAAATATTGTTTCTGACTTGTTTAACTCCTTTATCTTAAACTTTTCTGAGTGGCCCGGATAATTTGGAGGCTCTTTGCTGTCAGGTTTATTGCAAGGAAGGGAATTTGGGTTTTCGATTGCTGTTTGTGAAGAAATAAGGCTTATTTGGCTCAAATCGAGAGCCCAGAGAATATGCTTAAGCATATTTTGAGGTAGAGTTTAGGAAGCTCAGCGCGAGGATAGCCTCTATCATTTCTTGTTAAAAAAAATTTCATTTCACAAGTTCGCCTCAATCAATAATCAAACAAGTTCTAGGACTATGGACTCTAAATCCTAAATCCAGAAGATGTTCCTAATTCTGATGGGTTCATAAGTTTGTTGTGGAGTGTGTATTATTCTTCAAGACTTGTATTTATTTCTTTGTTTGCCCATTATTTTAACGATGTTTTGTTTCATCGACAATAACCCGATTTTTCCAATTTTTCTTATTCATTGATTTAAACAATGCGAGGCACTACTCTAATTTCGGTTTCTTTATTCTGCCTGATTCTTTCAATTTACGACGAGAGCGAGCAATTATTTGTTGATTCTTGAACAAAAAAAAATAAAATGACACGAAACCTGGTCGAGGAGATCATTAACATCGATCGAATAACATCTATTTATCCCACAATCCAATTTCTACATTCCAACAAGTGAAACCATCTAACAAGCAAAAAAGAATACTTATGAAATGAGAAGTCAATCGAACAAAGGGACATGTAGGAGTAAACTAATCAGTTTCCATTAACATTTTTTGGAATGTATATATTTATAACATCTTTAACCTTAGTTTCTTTACTACTCTTGTATGCCCTTTTGGGTATTATGTTTGGAGGGTCTACATCAGCGGCTTCTTGGGGATCAAACTTGGGGAATTTTATTTGACTTTTTTCTTTTCGCGGGGAGAAATTCCTTTGCCCTTTACGGATGTTTCATTACTTATTTGCCTTCCCTTGCGAATAAGCGTATCTTGCCTCTCCCCACTTGATTGGCCCCATTTCCTTCTACTTTAGAGATACATTGGCGGCTTTGATAATTACGGTTGATTAAATTACGCACCAGCCATGTTTTCCTTCTCTTATACTCATTAATCATTTTCTAAGTTTGCTGATCTCTTTCTTTCATTATCTTCTCAAACTCTTTGAACAGTTCCTTATATATGTGTTTGAACCCATCGATCTTTCTTAGCATGCTATTTTCCATTTCTTTCTCCTTCTCCTTCATGATGTTTAGCAATTCAACATCTCTTTTGAACTGATTATTGTGAAAGCTTGCATGTCGTAATTACATGCCCATCTTCTCTTCTTGTCTTTTCAACTCTTCTTTGTATTCTTATTCTCTTATTCTCGATTTTCTTCCCATATTTGTTTTGTATCCTAAAGCATCTGACAAAGGATAGCTTCATTCTCTGTCTGAGGTGTCTAGTAGTCTTATCCACGAACATATAAATAAAAACCAAACCTTTGCCTCTTACGCGATAGCTCCCCTTTTGATGGCATGATAGGGATTCTTCGCCCATTAAGCCGCTTTCCCTTCTCCTCCAGTCAACGGAGTTCACTATTTTTATAATTTGGAGCTCTCAATGATTTCTTGTATTTCGACCCATGCTTGTAATCTCTCGGTTTAAACACTTCATTTATGCTTCTATAGTCGAGAACTTATGAGCACCTCTCACGAACACAGAATCATCCTTCATTCCTACCATGTTTGCATAGAATTCTCTCGGAAGAGCTGAAAACCCTGGTGCTTTGTGTTCGCAAAAGAACTCCCAACCTCTTTTTGTTATTACTTCGGAAAATGGGGAAATTACTTTGCCAAAACCTCTTTCGCAAATAAAGTCTTTATCAAACATCACCTTGTTCCACAATTCTTTGGCTTCTTGTGAAATGAAGTCTTTTTCTTCTTCTGTTTCTGCTCTCTCAGGTTGCTCCTCCTCCTCTGGCTAGTTTCCTTTTTCAGCATTTACTTAACCTTCGGGTTGAGTCTCAGTGACCTTCTCTTTGTAGGCATTATCATACGTGATTTAGGTCGATCATTTTGTTCAAAGGATTGTTGACTTCATCTTGGTTGCTTTGCCATGATTGAAGGTTTGAAATTCTTGAACTTCCCCAGTTAGGGTTTTAAAATTCCCAGATGGATGTGGGCCCCGGAAAGGTTGGGTTGATGCAGTTCAAGTAGATGGGAATAAACAACCCAGGGTTTAATGTCATGACAGTGCCTTGGGGTCGAGATATTAGCGTGGGCCACTAAATTAATATTTGTCAATGACTTTTATTTTTTCTTCTTTGGGCCTTGAGTGGGGTTTACTCTTCTCAGGCTTTTTCTGGTCACGACTTCAAAAATTTCATGTAAGTGAACTAAAAATTTAGATAAGCAGGGGAAAATTGTGTTGCAAAAAAAAATATTTCTTTCCCTCCTTTATTTCAGTTGTGACCTTAATTTCATTATTTTGACTTTCTTTTCCACTTTTTATTCTTCACATCCAGCACTCTTGGTTGCCACTTTTGAATTAATGTTGCGACCCAAAACATAAACACTCAATTTCACAGCAATTTCAATTTATTTACTTCCATTCAAAATAACTACAACTTAACTCATCTGTATCATGCAAAAATTCAGCAACTTCCATTATGCATCACATTCAACAATTAAGCATCAAAACAAGATAAAAATTCCCCCAAACTTTCAATCATGCTATATAAGACAAATTTAAAAATTTACCGTCCGAGAAGAAGAAAGAAGAAAAAGCGCCCTTTTGGTCTCTTACATGATTGAAGTTTGATTACGGTCTTTCCTTTTTTTTTGCACAATCTTCATTGTCTGTAAAACTAGAAATTATTTAACTATCATTCAATCACTTAATGAATAATTACAGAATCTATTAAAAATTTTAAACACTGAAACTATAAAATGAAACAAGAAAAATTTAAAACAAGGCGGTAATGGATTGCCTTCTAAGGCTGCTCCATTTTTACAGTATTTAGAATTTGGTTTCTATACGCCATTGATACATTTCTTCAATTTTCTTCATTCGGAACTAACGGTTTATCTTCCAATTACTTTTCCCGAAGATAATGCTTTAATCTTTGACCATTAACTTTAGACTCCTCGCGATTCTTTGGTTCTAAGTGTCAGCGCCCCCCAGGTGGTAGCGATACCATTGTAATGGTCCACTCCATTGGACTTGACTCTGGAAAGAAGTCTTAATCTGGAGTTGAATAACAAGGCGATCTCTGCCTTGAATTCCCATCTCAAAATTAGATTGATCATGCCATTTTTGTTTTGTCCTTGTAGGTCCCGGCACTATCATAGGCTTCATTTCTCCAACTCTTCCAATTCATTTTAAGCGGAGTAAGCCTATCTTCTTTGCGACTTTGAAAATCAAAGTGCAAACTATTGATGGCCACATAGCCTTATATTCTGGCTCGAGAGGTGGGTAATGAGGTTTTCCAAAGGAAACCCAGTCGTATGGGGACATTCTGATGGGGGTTTTAAAGCGATCCACAGCTATGCCCATAGTGCATCATCAAAGCGAAGACCAATCTCTCACAGCAGGCTTGATTCTTTCGAATTTTCTTTATTTCCACCGTTGAAAATTTCATCTTTGCCACGTTTGTTTAGGGATGATAAGCGAGCTCGTAATGTGTTGATATCTTATACGCTCATGAGTTTATTAAACACCTTATTGCAAAATGGCTTCCTCATCACTAATTATAGTTAAGGTGTCCCAAATCTGCTTGAGAATATTTCTTTGTAAAACCTATTGTATTGGCATCATTCTTTAGACATCTTTCTTTGCTTCTACCGTTTGATACATAATCCCACGGTAGGAGCATATATTTCCTAATGGCTGGAAAGGCCCCATAAAATTCTTCCCATTACGTGAACAAATGCACCACCCGGGATGTGCGGGGGCATCTCATGCCTTTCGCGATATTTCCCATTCTTTGGCATTGATCACCTGCAACTTTACCCATTCAAAAGCAGTCCTTAAAATAAGTAGGCCGGTAAAATCGGCTGGAGGTACATGGGCTGTTTATCTCTATGATGTCCCTCCATATGGTGATGCATGACATTCTTGTAAAATCTTGCTTTGCTCCTTACGGTACACATCTCCTTATAATCGAGATCAGCTCCTCTTTTAAACGATAATGGATCGTCGGATGCCAATTACTCTTTGTCGATCCTTAGCTTTTCTATTTGTGGCCCAGATGCAGTGGCATAATTCCTGACTGAAATTCACAATATGACCTGCGAGGGTGATTGGGTGGCCCGGTGGAAATAACTTAACTCATACGGAAAATTTTACGCTATTTCTCTTCCTTCTTCTTGTGCGATGGGTTTACTCTACTCTTGACAAGTGATCGACTATCACATTGTCACTACCCTTCTTGTCTTTTTATTTCTAAATCAAATTCCTGATATGGTACCCACCTGATCGATCTTAGCTTTGCTTAACTTTCTTTTTGCCATTAGATATTTAATTCTTGCATGATCAGTGTGTATAACAACATGGGACCCCAAAATGTATGCTTTGAATTTTTCACATCTGAACGCTATTGCCCGGCGTCTCGCTTTTGATGATGAGTAATTTCTTTGTCTTGTTAAAGGAGTTTCTTCAGCATAGTAGATGGCGCGAACACTTTTCATCTTTACGTGTCTGACTCCATTGCCAAAATCAACGGCATCACACATGATTTCAAATTCTACATTCTCGGTTCCAATCCGGGTTTTGCCATGATGGGAGCTTCAACTAGTCCGGATTTGATTTCTTCAATGCATTATAGATTCATCAAAATAAAACTTAATATCTTTTCCCCTCTCAAAGAATTTGCATAAGGTCTGCTAGCAATTTTGAGAAGTCTCTGACAAATCTTCTCTGTGAAATCAACATTTCCTAAGAAACTTCTAATTCCCTTGATCGTAGCTGGTGGCATTAGATTTTATAATCAAACTTTGCCCTGTCTACCCTTAAGCCCTCGTCGTTAAATCATGTGCCCCAAGACAATTCCTTCTCAGAACTATAAAATGGCATTCCCAATCTGTGAGCTAGATTCTCGTCTCTTACACCTTGAAGTACTATCCCTAGGTTACGTGTGCATTGTTCAAAACTAGATCCATACACCGTAAAATCATCCATGAATATTCCATAACTTCTTCTCGCAGATCTTAAAATATAGACATCATGCATCTTTGAAGGTACCAGGAGCATTACACAAACCAAGCGGCGCTCTCTAAAAGCAAAAGTACCAAACGGGCATAAAAGTGGTTTTCCCCCGATCTTCAAAGTAATAGCAATTAAGTTATATCCGTAGTATCCATCAAGAAACAAAAACGAGGTGTCCCGCTAACCTATCCAAAGATCTCGATCAATGAAAGGCAAGGGAAAATGATCCTTTCCGGGTTGCAAAGATTCACTTTCTATAGTCAATACACACCTCCATCCTCGTCACGCTCTATAGGAATCGGGCTTCATTCTTTCATTTATGATCACGTTGAATCCACCTTCGGGAACCACATGTACCGGGCTACCCAAGAACTATCTCGATATAGCATATATAAAACCCGCATAACCATTTCGTAACTTCTTTTCGACAACTTCTTTCATCACCGGGTTCAGCCTCCTTCGATGTTCAATAGAAGTTTTCAGATTATCTTCCAAAGAATATTTTGTGTATGCAATAGGGGTCGGACATCTTCAGATCTTCAATCGAATTCTCAAGCAATCATTTCCCTTGTATTTTCTCGTAATTACCAGCAACTTTCGTTCGCCTTCAATCAACAATGCAAAAATTGATATGATAACTCGGTTTTCTTTCGGTTCTAAAACCTCATATTTTAATGATCGGGCAATTCTTCAATGTTAGCCCTTCGCATTAGTTTCTGTTCATGAATTTGCCGCTTCGGGCCGCTACTCACTTCGACCGCTTTCATTTATACCGAGATCTGCCTTGTTAAACAAATTCGCTGCGCACTTCAAAATCAAGACTCTCAAGATATCTAAAATTCATCTCACTCTATCGATGCAGTGTTGAAGGATACAATCGTAATTCAATTCATCATCGAAGGCTATCGCTTCCATAACCATACAACTGTCGCATTTACACCAGGATGTTCCGCACTTCTATTAATATTGAAATGCACCGCTTACTTTCAACCCTCGAAAGTGTCGGGCCACCTTCTCGCACGCCAATCAAGGCAGCTCCGCCAAGAAAGGTCTTCCAAAGAACAAAGGAACTCGTATCTTCCTCCATCCGCATGAGGATAACAAAATCCACCGGGAAAATGAATTTCCCAACCTTGACAAGTACATCTTCCGCACGTCTCCGGTCAAGGCTACATTGATCTATCCGCCATCCTGAATGTAATTGTCGGGGTAAGTTCCCCAAACTTAGTCTCCTGCACTACTAATAAGAGGCGCACAAATTTATACTCGCGCCTGTAATCACATAGCTTTCAATTCATATTCCCTACGGAGCAGAATGGTGAAACCGCCAGGTCTTTCATCTTTGTCAGAGCTACTGATAATAGCACCGCAAGTAGTGCCAAGTTAATCATACCCCTCCTCACTATCTTTCTTTCTCGTCAAGATCTCCTTCAAAAATTTCAGATAAAGAGGCATTCGTCATCACCTTGCAATGGATATTTATTTCTATTTTCTTGAAAATATCCAAGAATTTAGAAAACTGCTCTTCCTTCGACACTTCCTCGAAGTCTCCGTGGGAATGGCACCGTGTGTATACCGGTACTCCTTCCTTCTTTTCTCGGGGTTACTTTCTCACTGCTCAATCCGGGCTATTCTTCTCTCTTCTTTCTTTCGCCTCTTCTTTCTCCCGCTCAATCTCTTCTTTTCCTTTCTATCTTTTTGTTGTCGCCAAATCCTTCCCACTTCTTAAACCGAATCTGCCATGCGCCTGGTTCTTCTCGCGTGTCACCAGTGGAACGTAATTCCGCTCCGATTTGGCATATTCGTGTGGCTAGTTACCCACTCGTGTCTCTAAATTTTCAAAGGAGGCACTAGCACTTTCCTCGAAACATGAGCATCGACTCTGAAAGCTTCCAAGCCGATAGTTTCTGTTCATGGAATTGTAATAGCCCCTCGTTATCCCCATGAACCGGCAGAATTTGTTCTTCAAATGGTCAGGGTTCTCTCCCGACCCCCGAGTATTCATTTCGCTTCACTCCTTTGATGTCGCTGAACCTCGTGGTCGCCGATATCCTCGCTGGTGATGTTTCGCCTCGGGCCGTGCAAGGCTCCCTCCACCATATGAGAAATTCTCATGGTTCTCAAGGCCTGATCAGAGTGTGTGGGAAGGGTGTTAGGATTTGGCTTGAAATGATAACTTCTTCATTCTCGTTCACGTACTTAACCTCCTCTCGCACCATAAGAATCTTCTTCCTGCTGGCACACGCACTCTTCATAAGTTCTTCCATCGTCCTATTTCATGAGCAAAGCAGCATCTTTCTCTCTTATTTGTCCATCCTATGCATTATGGCATCTAACTTTGCTTCCATGGTCGCCATATCTTGCTCGCCCCATGACCCTTCTCTCAATATTCCTCTTCAAAACTCGTATGGAGCTTATATTGATTTTGCCAAGTCTTCTATCGATCTCTCGCCTTCGCACTTTTTCGTTTGAATGCTCCACAAAGATGAAGCATCGATAATGCCCTCGATGTAATTACTTAAAGTACGATACACTATGTCCATCCTGGTCTTCACCCATTCCATGCATCGGCACCTCTTCAAAGAACCTCTCTTGAATCTTTCCCCAAACTACATAGCCTCATATTCCCTCATTGAATAATATTATCTCTCTTCTGTCTCTCCAAGTGAGACGGGGTAAAGAATCCGCCTAAGCAGCTTCTACCAACTCCTCCCAAGTATCAACAACCATAAGGTAATGATTCATACCACGTGGTTGCTATGTCTCCCAAAGAAAATGGAAAGATGCAACTTTATCACCTCCGGGTCTCACACCATTCAACTTCACCCCAGATTCGCCATTCGAGAAATCTTCCTGTGTGCCTGCTTCGGTCTTCGCTGATGACTAGTAAATCGATCACAACCATTGTAATTAAGGCTGGTCTTTAGTTCAAAATTACTTGCATCCACGTGAGGGCCGTCTCTGACAAGGTAATATTCTTTCCCGACACAGCTCCGTGAACTCTCCATCAGGTCAAGAATGGGGCCTTCCCGGCCGTCCTCCGCTCCTCCTCGCTTCAATATGTCTCTCATCCGCCATAGCCAGTTCTCTCGCTCTTTTTGTCTTTAAGCTCCCGAGTGTTCTTCAATCTGTCTCATTGAATCAGTCGAACTCGTTTCCTATGCATTAAAGGTTTTCTCGTAATCAAAACACACTTTATTAATAGGATTAGTCAAACTTAAATACCATGCCCAACATGGCTTGTTAAAATTAGTGGCTGCTTTTGAAAAGCTATTTTTGTTCTTTTCTTAAAAATGTCCAAATTAGTATTTCCTTCTTTGTCGATATTGATCTAATTTAATTCTTTCAATCACTTACAAGAATCTGCGCCATAAAACTTGTCGCTTCTTTTCTATATAGACTAAAACCTCAATTAACACAGCCTATAAGAGCCTTACAATTCTCTTATACCCATGTCACTTCGATAATTTGGTCATAAAATAATTTTCTCTTAATGTTCGTGGATTAAAAATAAGGGTTCGCCTATGACACGCAAGTGCACATGTCATATACTAGTAACTGAACAAATCTGTATCATTCCCACGTAGATTGATAGCGACCATAAACAACTACCCTAAACTACTAGAATTTCATACTATTTGGACTCAAAATCAGAATGAATGTTTTATCAAAGGACAAAATTAAAAATCCTATACTATCGATATGTTCTAATTAAACGAGAACAAAAGTTAATGACTAAAATAAATTGTACATAAAAGAATGGATTGAACTGGCCATCGTGAGAAACGGAACTATCAATGAGATACGATGGAACAAATTAATTCCAAAGACTATAATCAAGTACTTTGTTCTATATTGATCCGATTTTTGTCCAAGATTCTTTAATATGGAATTGATCTTCTCCGCATCGACAATATCCTTGCTTCTTCTCGAAGACAAGATCAAAACCAGCCTACCCGTATTCCACATTTTCTGCAAGATCTAGGTATTTTCTTTCAATACTTCACACCCATTTCCCCTGACAGCGTAACTCGGCCTTACCTCCTCGTGGATTTTAGCCAAGTTTCTGGTTTACTTAATGGGTGGCTCAACCTCCGTATCTATGAGTTTATCCCTTTCCCTTGATTGCATCTAAGCTAACACCTGGATCTAACGCACTGTGATTGCTGCAACCCTCGATTATTAATATTGTTAAATACACCCTCCAACTTCACTATATTTAATGGGGATTTATCAAATGAACTCATAGCTCACTAGTCACAATGGTACGAACATACCTTAAAAGAATGCTCTCAACTCTCGGGAATCTCCGCCTCTATACGCAGAGGGCATCCCCGATATCGAGTAAGATACATTCCCCAATCGTACCTGCACTACTATCGCAACTTATCCATTAAAAACGACATCGATTAAGTAAAACTAAAAACCCAAATTAATTCGTAAATCAGGCAGAAAGACTCAGAATTCAAATGTAAATCAAACTAAGAGAGTCATCTGAGCCATCGTAATGATTGCGAATCAAGAAATGAAACATCTGTACGACTCACCTAATTGCACAATCTCAAAATAAATAATTTTAAATTTGTCTAGATTTATAAATTTCCGCATGCACATCAAGAAAAAATAATGTATCCAATAATCCAGCCTCTACTCGCTCTCGCACGCTTCGCAAATTCAAAACCAGGAAAATAAAACTAAAAATGTAAAATCTACTTAAAATATACACCGAGTCTTCTTCTTTTCCCTTTGTCGGTATGGCAGTTGAGAAAACTACTTTACCATCTCTAAAGCCATCTATTTATACCCCGTAAAAATAACTCCGGCCGAATCCTCAAAATGTTCCTGCATGGAAATCCAAAGAAAAGCCCAACACTGTTTCATAAGTCGCGACTTCAAGTTGATGGTCGCGATGGCTGAATTCTCCTTTGATGGCTCATGATCGCCGCCACTCCCGTTGACGTCACACATGGAATTCCTCATATGGCTCCGCGATCGCACCTTCCTTTCCGTTGCAACCCGCTGTTCCCGCAAAAGCCTTGATCATGGTCAGCGATGATCAAAGTGATGCCGCAACATCTTTGTCTCGTTCCTTCAAGGATGTCACACTCCCGCTTGATGTCGACATCATTGTCTTCCTATTCTTCCAACGCTCCGTGTCAGCGACATCGCTTTGTGCTGGGCGATCGATTTCTTTCTTCCCAACTATTCTTCCAAGTCACATCAAAGTGATGTCGCGACATCCTTTCTTCGCCGCCTCTTTAGGTCACGACTAATGAGTGGTCGAGAGCATCATTTCTCTTGTCAAGACTTCAGTTCCCGTTTTCATGTCGCTACCAAGACAAAGATGTCACAACACTTAACCCTTTAATTAAAAACAAGTTGCACTTCTTACTTAAGAGGACCTCTCAGGGGCTTCATAGACATCCTTGTCGCGACTTCCCGTAGTAAGGTCATTACATCATTTATCTCTTGGAGTCATTATCAAATGTGATGTCGCGACATGAATTTCTTTCATTTGATCAGTTTCCTTTAGTCTCCGACCACGCTCTCTTTGTCGCATCCTCCTTCTTCAAGTCACATTTCATTTGTTCAAGTTTACATTTCTTCTTCAAGTCGTAACTTGTTGATGTCGTGACTCGATGGCTGCAACCGAGCCATGCGAATCTAACTTTCCAGCCGTGACTTCACCGTTGTGCCGATTTCTATGATTTTGCTAAAATTTGAGTTTCCATCGTATTTTCCGCAAAATGAAATTTGAGTCAATTATCCACTTTTCTTCAAACAATTCATCACACTGGCAATAAAGTCAAAAATAGATTAAAACCCATAATGAGTTTTAGACTCATCACCAGCACAACACTTCTTTACTAGCCTCACAAATCTTGCTACCGCAAAACCCGATCTCGTTTATTTGCAATAATGCGACAGTCCCTCCTCAAAGGTCTCATTTGTACCAACAATGAGCCTCCACCCCAATCCACATGAGCGCCTGACTTGGAGTACTTCAAGATGGAGACATGGAATACCGCATGAACACCCAAGAAACCTTGTGGTAACGCCAACCGGTACACAACTGTACCCACCCTCTTGAGTACCTTGAAGGGTCCGATATACCTCGGCGATAGCTTTCCCCGCTTGCTGAATCTAATCATTCCTCTCTTAGGCATCACCTTAAGAATGATGATCATCGACCAAACTTAGTGGGTTGTCATCGCTTCATCTAATGAGCCTTTCTATCGGCTCAGCTCAGATATGGCTTTTGCATCAAGTCCACCTTTTTAAGGTGTCCTTACCAAATCTAAACCTAAGGTCATCCTCTCCCACCTCCGGGTCCAATCGCACGTGAGATCGACATGGCCTCCCATACAACCTCTCATAGAGCTTACTTGTATACTTGCTTGATAACCTCGCTATAGGCGACCTACTATGGGTAAATGCTCATCCCAGCTACCCTTAAGATCGAGGACGTGTGCCCGTAGCATGTCCTTTAACGTCTGGATGGTCCTCTCTAACCGATCGTCTGTTTGGGGATGAAAAGCGGTGCTCATCATCAACAGTATCCCCATGGCTCTCTGGAAACTCTCCCAAAAATGAGCCGTAAACCTGAGATCTTGTCTTCGATACTAGAGACTGCACTCCATAACTGACAACTGCATGTGGTAATTTATAGAATTTCCAGAGTGAAGGTCATCCGTATAACTAGAAAGTGTGCCGACTTCAGAGTCGGGTCCACAATCACCCACACCCACGCCATGCCTCGCGATGTCCGTGGCAAATACAAAATCACCGTGACGTGCCTCGCACTTCACCCATTACCTCCAATGGCCGTGGAGTAACCCCACGGCCTCAGGTTCAACTTTAGCCGCTTAGCTACGGAGACAATCGACGAACAAAATCTCCCAACTTGTCGCTAATTCCACTATAGTAATATTGCCACAATGAAGATCATGATACATCTGCTCCACCAAGATGTACAGCAAACGAGCAACACTTGAACCCATGATCTCCTCTCTCAACCGCCAACGGACCACACCCCAGCCCCTATACCAACGAAGACTACCATTTGCAGAACGGCCTAACTTTCATTACTCCAGACTGACCAGATTCTATCCTCGATGGACGCTATCTTCGTGTCCTATCCCTGGGACTCAATCACACTGCTTAGTAGGGAATATGACAATTAAACTCCCAAAATAATTCTAAGTTCTTATCTTTAGTGTCCGTGACTACATCCTGTCAACCTCGAAAGCATCCGCTAATTCCCAGAAGCCACATTTGAAATGATACCCTGCGGATCTCCTAAGTTAAGCGCATCAAACAATTACATTTGCTCTTGACGGATGCTAATGCAAAGTAAACTCATAATCCTCCAAATACTCCATCCACCTACATTGCTTCATATTGAGGTCTCGTTGGGTAAAGATGTATTTCAGACTTTTGTGGTCTGAAAACACCTCGAACTGCTCACCATACAGGTAGTGGTGCTAAATTTTCAAGGCAAAGACAATGGCCGCCATATCATGTGTGGGGTAACTTCGCTTATAATTCTTTAACTGCCAAGAACCATAAGCCACAACCCTCCCGGAAGCCGCATCAAACGCATCTCGCTTTGTCCTCGAGGCATCACAATGCCATCAGGTTCCCACTGTCCCTCTCTCGACCATCGTACGGGTCGCAAGCCTGGTCTTTCAATTCCTAAATGCTCTCCTGCCATAAGTCATTCCACTCAAACTTAACCTCCTTCCGGGTCAATTTACTGGCAATCCAGCCTCAATCGAGAAGTCCTCACGAACCTCCCACACCGCTAACTCAAGAACTGATATCTCAAAGACTGACGTAGATCTCTCCCAACTCATATCATTCTAACTCCTTCTTCAAGTTCACCGAGACACTGCTAATACCACATTTGTCCAAGAATCTATCTCTGCAAAGCCAAAATTCACATTTTCTAAATTTGGCATACAACCGATGGTTTCTCAAATCATGGAGAACAATCCTCAAATGATCCTCATGCTCCTTCTCAGACTTGGAGTAGATCAAAATTTCCTCCATGAAAACCATAACAAATTGATCTAGATAGGGCTGAAAGGCCTTATACATGAGATCCATGAATGCCATTGGAGCATTCATCAACCCAAATGGCATTATTGTGAACTTGAAATTCTCGTATCGCGTTCTAAAAGCCGTCTTAAGGATATCTGCCTCCCTAACCCTCAACTGATGATAACCAATACGGAGATCTATCTTGGAGTAGATTCACGCCCCTCTCGATTGATCAAACAAATCATCAATCTTCGTTAAAGGATATCAATTCTTGATCATAACCCTGTTCAACTTTCGGTAATCAATGCACAATGGAAGGTTCATTCTTCTTGGGCAAACAAAGCACTTATCGCTCCCAAGGAGAAATGCTCGGTCTAATAAAACTCCTATCCAACAATTCTTGCAATTGGACCTTGAGTTCCTGCAACTCAGCAGATGCCATTCTATGCGGCGTCATAGAAATAGGCGATGTATCAAGGTGTAACTCGATACAGAAGTCTACATCCCTGTGTGGAGGTAATTATGGTAATTCCTCCGAAAAAACATCCTTATACTCACAAAACTACCCAAGGTAGGCCCAACTCTTGTCTCGCCTTGTCCTCTAGGGTAAGATTTTTCGTACCAACTCGTAACCTGCTCGTGCCACCTAGAATCAGACACAAATTAAAGTGATAGCATCGTGCTTATCCCCTTTGAAACATAACACGTACATCATCTCGCCGTAGGCACAACCCACCCACGATCACAATCACACAACCTATGTGTCACAACCAATCCATCCTAAGGATAACATCAAACTCCAACATGTCCATAACCCGAAGGTCTACAGTGAGCAAAATCCCTGAGATCTCTAACTCGCAATCTCGACATATAAGATCAATAGTCACCCTAGTTCCTAGGGGAGAATTCACATACAACGACTTTTCCAAGGTTTCAACCTCTAAGCCTAAATCTTTCACACAAGATGCAGCACCAAAGGAATGAGATGCACCATAATCAAATAATACTTCCTTACGACAAAGAAATGTTATAAACATACCTTGAACAACGAACTGATCTCGCAAGCTCACCGAGTGTAATACACAGGACACGCCCTAGGTCCCCAAAGTCCCGCCATGGTGCCTCGTCTCGACTCTCGGCCCCCGCCCTAGTCCATCCGGCCTGACTATAGCTAACAGGACCATGTGCAAAGATCCCACACTCGATATTGTCCCTCTCGCCCATGGGCGGGGTAAGGATAACAAACTATGTCTCTGTGGTATCGTCCCACTCGATGACTGACTGGTGGTGTCCCAACTCGGGATTCCCTGCTCTGATGATAATCCCGCCTCAAGGTCCAAGCCATGCAAATGCGGCAACACGCCCCGCCCAGCCTGTGGCACTAAAAGATCCGCCACCCGAAATGATCTAATTCCTGCCTTAGCCCCTTCATACCGACTGGGTTCCCGAAATCCCAGGAGTATAAGTCTTCGCTTCCCCTGTTAGAAGAAGAAGGTTGACTCTCATTTCTCTTATCTTTAACAACACCCACATCCCGGATGTTCCGTGCATCATCCACTTCCCTTTTAATGGCCATAGTTGTCTTGACCATCAAGTCCATATCTTGCAAGAGAAGTCCTACAATTTTACCTCAGATGGATAGTTTCAGTCCATCATCAAACTTCCTCACCTTGGCCATGTCCATGGCCACATAATCATAAACGAAACATGCTAATTCAATGAACTTAGCCACGTATTTGAGCACTGTCATCATTCCTTGCTTCAATTCCAGGAACTCCCGAGTTTTTGCATGTCAAGCAGATGCTGGGAAAAACTTACTCATGAAGAGCTCTTGGAACTCTTCCCATGTCATTGCCTCTAAGTCCCTCAAGGCTTTGACCCAATCCTACCATATTTGGGATTCACCCTCTAACTGAACGCGGCTAACTTTATCTTTGTGGCATCAGAGATGATCTCCATAGCCTCTAATATCTTTTCCACTTACCGAAACCAATGATCAACTATCATTGGATCCCTTCCTCCCCTAAAGGTCGGAGGATGATGTGCCTTGAACCTTTGGTGGTTACTTAACCCCCTTTGGCCCGCCGTTGCACTAGCCTATGCAATTGTAGCAGCCGTTGCACTCGCCTGTGCAATATTAGCAGTCGCAGCACCAATAGCCTCCATGAAGGTGTTGGTTAAAGGGCGATGGTAGTGGGTTGTTGCTCCGCCCACCGCCTTGGCGTCCCCTTCCTCGACTTGCTATCTACATGTGTCAAATAGCAAATCGAGATTCCTTTTTCTAGTTTAACTAGTAGTGCATATGACATCCCATCTTAAACTATTCCGTTTATTCATTTTCTGAACCCCTAAGGTTATGTTCTCTAACCCATGTATTCATATTTTCCTATGTGCATTTTACCATGTATATAATTCACATAACACACAATCTTGTAGCATATCGAGCACAAAACATGAAATGCACCATAAATGCAATGATCTAGACCTATGCTCGCAAGCCCTAGGCGTTCGTATACCTAAGCTCTAATACCAAGCTGTGACGCCCCAAAATCCGGGGGTTCGTTGACTAACTGTCAACTCATGGAAATACCTATGGATATCGTATATATCGATACCCACATTGTCTAATCCCATTAATTGGGATCCATTCATCAAGTCTTAGGTAATTACATACCTATGCCCTAACACCAAGCTATGAAGCGAGGGTCAAAATTTCCTATGGATATCATAGTGTCCTCGCATTCAATAATCGTCCAATCCCATTTAACGAGATCCGTTTAGGCACATTCAATAAACTTTTTATGTTATTTTCAAAACATATTACTGTGAGTTTAATTACAATTCTATTACATACACAGGCATATGTCAAAACTAGTTCTTTCCAAAGTTTTACAAAAAGAACTATACCAGCCACAGGTCAGCTTTCTTCAACCTCTTAGCCTCAAATGAGAGTCGTCTATCGGTGTATACCCTGCACCTGAAATGTTTTCCCATAAAGGGTGAGCCACGCCTAGTAGAGAGACTCCTACAGAGGCTATTACCCCCCTAAATGCACATGCAATGTTCACTTGGACACATTCACATATATATATCAACATTCCAATAGAATATGTCATTCTAATGGAATACTACATGTCATGCCATGAAATGAGATGAGACTCACTCATTGCATGAAAAATTCTAGTCATCACAGACTCCCCTCACACAATGCGTAGCCAATGTGTGATAGCATCCATCGTCGATGAATTTCATCCAATGATCACTTTGAAACAAAATCAAGTTTTTAGAAACCAAAACTTATTGGATGTTTCACTTCCTAGGATCATTTTATTAATAAAGCATGTGTCTTTTTGGGTAGGCTAATTTTCGGGGTCTCACCGCAGCCTTCGCATGCCTTCCTACACTTTCACGGTCTTTCACTGTTGGACACGTATGTATAACCAAAAATGTCGGGGCTTTCACCCAAGGGGGTATCTATCCCTACTTGCTACTACCCAACACAAGTTTTCATGCTCTGCGAACAGTGGAACTCCAATGAACTTTGTTCAACGGTACTCAACCCACTCATCAACCACAAAGAATGGTGTTTGATGACACCATGCACTTACACCCATGAATGGGATGTCTCAGTGCATATGCAATGCATTATGCCACTACATATCAATTCCATGTCTCATATGTAATGAATGTCATATGGACAATAACTCATGTATCATGGATAATTATGTCAAAAGCATATAATTTCCAACCATTTCATCCAATTGCTAACATATTAAAATATATATATCAACAAGAACAATCAAGCAAGTTATCATAAAATCAAGCAATAACACTTTAAAACAATTCACAATTTCAGACCTCACAAGTCGGCCATAATAGACCACCAAAACAGGGCACAATCAGTCCCAAAACAGCCATGAACTAGTCCCAGTTCAAGCCACCAACTTGTCGTTAATAGACTACCAAAATAGTCCACGAAATAAGTACGAAATCTACACCGAAATCAATCCAAAAATTCGAACACAACAAATAAACAACCTAACCGTGGTAGTCCCAGGAAATGGACCATAACTCCGACTGTAGAGGTTTGATTTGGGTGATTCAAAAGCCTACATCAAGTTCACCGATGTAGCTATAATTTACATGGAGGACCTGAGTTTGAAGTCCCTCGGGTTCCCACTTGAAAATTAGTCCTAAAATCCAGCCATTATGTAGGATCAAAATAGGGCAGCATTCCCATATTTTGAAATTCGACCAAACAACCCTTTAGGGCAAAGACACAACCCCACAACCCTTATGGTGGAAAATAAACCAAAGTGTAGTTAATCCTCATCTCTCGAGCATAGCCCTCGCTGCGAATATACATTTTACTTCTTGGTCCGACGAGTTTCGATCAGCTTGGAACACTGATTTCTTTTCCTCTTTTCTTCTCGCTTCTCATTCTCTCTTCTTTCTTTCTTCCTGTTCCTTTCTTTCCTTTCCCTTTCCTTTTTCCTTCCTTTCTTTTTTATTCCTCTCCCCCTCTACGAACTGATCTCCATCCCATTTATAGTCATTCCATATTCCATGCATGTGGACACACGACTTGCCATGTGTCACACATGCATTTTCCTTTGCATGCCTTGTGACACATGGCACACATGCATTAGCCTATGCATACCTTGTGACACATGGCTTGTCATGTGTCACTCGATACCCGTTGTCCCAAAAAACATGAAATTCTAACTGTCTAGGAATTCAATGAAATTCTAACTGTCTAGGAATTCAAATAGCTCAGCCACAGTAACTAGGATTTCCGGGAGACGAATTCAACAATGAGGTCCGATTTCATCCGAGTTCTCAGAAAATTATAGGTTTTCAACCTCGTAGACAAGGTACAAAGAAAAGTCACTGGTTTGCCCTTTTTTTTTTTTGGAAAAGTTCAAATTTACTTGGGTTTTACAATAATATGAGATATGAAAGCTAAACTTTTGGAAGAGATGATGACCATAAATGAAGGGCTGAACTTTTGGAGGAGACCATAAATGAAGGTAATGAAAGGTAAAAGGTGATGTGAGCTGAACTTTTAAAAGGGATGAAGAGCTTAACTAGACCCAAATTTTTGGAAGGATTAACTATGAGAGAGAATGAGCAAGTACAACCTCATATGTTTTTAGAGGGAATCCCAAATAAATGATGGTAAAAATGTCCAAATAAGTCATATCTCCAAAGTTTTAAGAGAAGAGATTAGTTTTACAAATTCCCAATTATTTTGTCCATTTTAACCAAATTTCCCTAAATTATAAACTCATACAAATAAACAAATATACATTAAATATTTTGTATCATATATAGTATAAATATTAGAATATAATGCATGTCAATTTTATTTGTCATGTATATCATTAATTACTAAAAGTAAATTAAAAACCAACAATTTTAAGCTATAAATATTGTTTCTTTTTATGTCCTTTAATTAAATTATTAAATCATGGGTATAAAATTAAATTAATTACAATATCCAAAAAGTATTAATTACATTCACTTAAGGATTGATGTAGTCATGATGAAGAAAATGTTGTGCAGCTCGGTTTTAAAGCCCAAGCAGAACTTATTAAAAATCGAGCAGGGGTTTTTTTTTTTATAATATTATTTGAAAATAATTACATTCACTTTTAAGGATTGGAGAGTCAGTGATGAAGAAAAATGCTAGGCGTACTCGGTTTTAAAGCCCAAGCAGAACGTATTCAAAATCGAGCAGTTTTATAATATTATTTGAAAATAAATACAAAATATGATATTCTTATCACTAATAATCTTTAAAAATTAATATACGAGAGCATAAAAATCTCGGTACTGGGGTAAATAGGTAATTCTCTTCCCTAACTTTAATTCTTTTATTTCTTTCAAAAATAAACTAAAGGGTCTCGCTTGTTTTGAACCATTTTCTATTTTCAAAACAAATAAAACAAGAAAATAAGTTTAGTTTTAATTTTTCTGAAAATATAAAAAACACAAAAAAACACTAAATTTAAAAAACAAATAAGAATTTTTAGAGAATACATTTTTTATGTTATTTGTGTTTTCAAAAATAGAAATGAAACAAACCCTAAATTTTTATTTTAAAGATTTTGCTTTATAAAGTAAAACACTAGGAAATTAAAATCCACAAAAAAAAAAAAAAAGTGTCTTTTATATCATATTAAACGAGTCTATTTAAGAGACAGTTTTCACAATATATGAAATTAAACTCATGTTTCTTCAAGTACTTTTTTTTCATAATTTTTTACGTGTTTATTTAAAATTTGAATTTATGTTAAAAAATGACATTTAAAAAGATAATTTTTTATTTATAATTCTGTGGGTACCATGGCTTTTGGCCCAACATCCCTATTCAGAAGGCCTAAACGGATCAAAGCCCACATGAGGCCCAAGTATCCTCACACGAACATGAATTCGAACCATGCCCGAAGCCCACCTCATGGACTATCCGATCACAAAGAAGTACTTAGATTATTTGCTCACATATCCTCTTCTAGCCGACTGCCGTCTCTAAAAAGATGGCTAGCCAATGATTTACCAGCTGATCCCTCGAGGCTCAAGAATACATCCTCCCACATACCACGCGACGTAACTGAATTTTAGGATGAACAAACCACCCTGAGGCGTAAGATTCGGGATGACTCGCTATCCAAAAGGAAAAACGGTTGACGCACAAATAAAGCGCCTTCCTCCTTCCATTTCGGAAACCAATCACCCACTTTCCATAAAAAGTGGATCATCCTCCTCCTTCATAAATAAGGAAGGAATGACAACATAAAGGTATGAGAAAATACACTACCGGGAAGATCCATTTTACTTCTCATTTCCTTCTAACTTACATCTGAGAGTCGACAAATGCAGAGCAAGCCTAAAATGTGCGTCTATCGGGCATTGCATAGCACCATCACTTCTGTTCATGTATCCTACCTTCGGGGCTGCACTCGCCCTGCACATGCCTACATCTACCACTGTCCGGGGACCTGAAGACATGCTATCCTCCCCATTGGGCCAGCACATCTTAAGCTACGAACCGCCACGTGGCTTTGTCATACCGTCTTTTCCATGTATGATGGCTCCTCCGACCTGTATGACCACATGCTACACTTCAATCAAGAAATGATACTCAATGCGAGACGATCGCTTACTTCATGCAAAGTGTTCTCGACCACTTGAAGCGGCCCGCCTCGGTTAATCCCACAACTTACAGATCTATCAACTCGCTCAATGAGTCAGGTCAGATTTGTTTCCTAGTACATGTGCTCAGTTCGACAGAAAGGAAACATCAATTCTCTACAAACCAACTTCAAACGGGAGGACGAGTCCATCCGTGATTTCACCAAAAGATTTGGAGGGGTCGTCCAACAGATTGATTTGTACAGTATGGATGCGGTCCTCTAAAATTTCCGAAGGAGCTTCAATGACCCACCCCCACTCTTCCACTCATGAGCCTGATCCGCCTACAACAATGGAAGAATTGTACAGACGGTCGGATAAATATTCAATACTGGAGGACAATATCTCGACAAAATTTCTCAAACCATGCAGATGATCACAAATTAAAGTAGCAAGATTCGCCACTAAAGGTCACCAACAAAATGGGAGCTGTGAGTAAGAACCGTGAAATGTCCCTTTATGACCAATCAGAGAGAAGAGGGAACCCCGCTAGCTTACTCCCTTTGAACATCTCTACGACAGACTCTTTTCCCTAATCCGATCAATTTTGACTTCAAATGGCTCACGCATTCAGTCGATCCCGTGACAAGAACTGGGCTTCGAGATATGATTATCACAGACCACTTCTGCACAAGACCCAACCCAATGTCGAAGCCTGAAATTTATGGTGGAAAAATTAATTAGGGCCGGCCACCTTAAGAGATATGTCCGGGAGATGGCCCACGGAGCTGAGGCCGCCCCTATAGTAGAAAGAATAGCGGCCAGCGCAAAGCTCCCGCTTGAACCTCGACCTACCATAAACTACATAAGACCGGGCAACCCTGGGCTGGACGACGCATCGCCTGCCACAGAAGAAGAGGTTGTCGGTGGTGCAACCACACCCAGCCCGGTAAACACCATCCACGTCCCAGACAGCAGTAGGGCAATCTAGCCAATTGACGGCCCTATATCGTTTCCCCCTGTTAACCCATCCAGGGTCATTACTTCGCACCACGATGCACTCGTACTTACTGCGGCTAACGATTTGATGTGCACGAGTACTAGCTCTTCGACCCTCGGCAGCTGACACTAACTCGCGTTATAGCCGTCAGCCAGTGATGAACATTTCTTTTCTTTCTAGGCTTAGTTCTGCCATTGACCATGTCCATAATGTGGCAACCATAAGAACGATGGCGAGCATTGTTCTCCCGTCAAGGCGTGGCCTCCAGTTCACAGTCTTATTTTTCAATCGTCGGTGACTCCAGTTCGCATACAATGCCATTGTCGTCGAGCCCGCATGCGATGAAAGTTGTGCCTCGACCTACCACATCAAATGATCGCCATCCGACTAATGCTGAAATTGACTCCCATAAGCTAACTAGCAAAATACGTTGCTACCAACTATCATCATTGTGATGCTGAGAAGAACGAAAGCTCCTACAATCAGGGCCTCAAGACCCAGACCTTATAATAGCAATTACAGCTCACCGCCTAAGCGAGGGTGGAAGACAGGGAGAGATTGGCCGTAGACCCCCTGAAATCTATATCCCTAGCTGAGCCGGATAAATCCACATATGTTAGTTCCCTCCTATCCAGTGGGGAGAAAGAACAAATACAGCACTTTCTGCTCCGTAATATGGATGTATTTTCTTGGACTCACTCAGACATGGCTGGCATTAACCCCGTACATGCCTCTCACAAACTGAATGTCATCTCTTCGGCCAGGCCGGTTAGGCAGAAAGTGAGGCGTTTCCACCAGGATCGCTATCAAGTTATTCAGGCATTAGTGGATAATCTTTTAAAGGCAAGATTCATCAGGGAGATAAAGTACCCTGAATGGCTGGCCAATGTGGTGGTAGTCCCAAAAAAAAGGCGGTAAATGGAGAGTGTGAGTGGACTACACGGATCTCAACGAGGTATGCCCGAAAGACAGCTCCCCTCTACCTCGGATAGACTAGATTGTCAACGCATCAACCGGCACGGGATGTCATCGCTCCGGGACGCTCGTGATATCATCAACACCCATGCACCTCGCGTGACGCTAGTAAAAACAGCCTCATCACCCGCACGGTCGTTTCGCTACAATGTGATACCTTTGGCTTAAAGAATGGGGCAACGCATCGGGAGGTTAGTGACCAAGATGTTCAAGCCGCACTGAAAAACCACATGGAGGTTTACATTGATGATATATAAAGTCCAAAGAACGCCTGCACTACGACGGACACCCCGCAGCAGGCTTCAACTCCTAAGGGCGCACACTAGCTCAATCCCCCAAAGTGCGCCTTGGAGTCAAGTGGGATTCGCTCATTCTGTGCTCTATGGTGACTCGATGGGTATAGAGCTCAACCCTCTTAACTTAAAGCTATTTTTGGGAGTCCCCTAGCCCCGCTTCTAGAAAGTGGGGCACACAATTGATCGTGCCGGTCACGCCATAAAAATGCCTTCATCTCTAGATTTACATACCTTCTAAAGTCGTTCTTTGTCACCCTCAAAGGGGCCAACCAAGCCGGGTGGAATGAGGAATGTGACGAAACCCTCACAACTATCAAACAAGATGTTGGGGCGAACCTCCTGGCCCTTGCTAGCCCCGAAGCTCAAACACTCTTCGTGATACTGGCGCTCTGGGGAGTCTCAATGAGTACCGCCTCGTCAAGGAAGATGAGGAACAAAGGTGAGGCCGGTATTTTTCGTTAGCAAGTCCTTAGCAAACGCAAAAACCTAATACATCCACCTCAAGCAGGCGGCATTAAACCTCCGGGTAGCAACGAAGAAGCCCCGCCTATACTTCCAAGCACACCCTATTGTTGTACTAACTGACCTCCCTCTTCATAACACCATTCACAAGCCTGACTTGTCTGGGAGGATGGCTCAATGGGCAATTGAATTGAGCGAATTCGATATTCAGTATAAGCCAAGATCGGGCTAAAAATGGATGTGCGGACCTCAATGTACGGGACATTCCTGGTGAAACCGCAGCCGGTAATCGTTGCAACCTTAAATCTCTAGCCGGGGAGAAGATTGTGCAGGTAATCCGTTTAGGCTTTAGCGCCTCCAACAACGAATCAGAGTATGAGGCCATTTTAGCCGGAATTGAGCTGGCAGCTACAGTATCAACCGACAAGCTCCTGATTCGAAGTGATTCTCAATTGGTGGTAGGGCAAGTAAACGAAGAATATGAGTCGCGAGACCCTCGAATGGCAAAGTATGTATCCCTGGTTAAGCAATGCTTGGGCAGCTTTTCAGGTTGGAAGCTCGAACACATCCCCAAGGATTGCAATGAGAAAACGGATGCTCAGCTTATGGTCGCTTCTCTTTCGATGACGTAAACAAGAAACTCCAGAATATTCCCAAAATAATTCCTCAGAATTTTTAATAAAATTTTATTATATATTCCGGGTATAATTGGGCCAACTTGGGTATTTTTTGGGAATTGTTAGATGAATATTGATTAAATGATTATCAATCCGTGAATAAACCCAAGTGAAAAAGAGAAATATGGAATTGTAAAACTAGGACTATATTTGACTGTAAGTAAGTTTATATGTCTAAGTGAAATTAGAGAAATAAATGAGTAAGGGAAAATAATAGGAGACTTAAATGAAGAATTAATAGAGAAACGGAGGACCTAAATATAAAAGAAATAAAGAAAAAGAAGAAAAATCAAGGAAAGGCATGTGTCATGTAGGAAAGAGGGGGAAGCTTCCCATTTTTAAATACGACAGAGTGACCATAAGAAAAGGAAAACAGAGAAAATGGAGAGTTAGAGAGAGAGGCTTTACCTTCTCTCTAGATTTGCGCATCGATCACCTAGCGGCTCCGCTACAAGTGGAAAGTCCTTCCTCGTGACAAGAGCTACAAGTAGAGACCGGAATCGAGGAGTTTCGACAAACTCCAGGAGGTAGGTCTTCTCCTACTTTGGTTATTTTCTACCCTAAGGGTTGTGTGAAGGTTATCTTGCCTTAGGGGAATGTTTGGTTGTATTTTAAACCATGGGAAGCTGCCACATTATGTATGCATTGTAATTTTAATCTTAGCTGGATTTTGGTAAGAAATAAAGGAATTTGGTAGTGAGTCATTCTGTAATTGTATCTACATCAATTGTTCTACATGTTAGGCTTCTTTAAATCTCTCAATTTGACCTCTCAGAGACCAAGTTATGGTCCTTTATCGAGGTCGCCTCGCCTTGGCCGTGCCTGTTAGCTCTCACAAGGCTCGTCACTAAATTGACCTTAGAGCTGATTGGGTATGAAGTGAAGGGAATTTGGAGAAGGAGTCCTTCTAGTAAATTGTATAAATCATCAATAAACTTGATTTTTAGGATTTTGAATTTCAAATAGGATCTCCTGTGAGACCAAGTTATGGTCCTTTATTGAGGCTCACCTATAGAGGCTCACAGAGGTCACATGTAGAGGTCACCCAGAGGCCCCAAGCAGAGGTCAGCTTCAGGGAGGTCAGGCCTACTAGAGGTCATCTACTAGAGGTCGGCCTGGCCAGGTCAGCTGCCGCAGGCCGCCGAAGCTCGCCGCCTCGTATGCTCGGTCGGGTGTGGGACTACGTATGACCTCCAACTTGTACACAGGCACTCCTTCATCCGAACTCCGCTTTCAAGTGTTCTCGAACTCCTATGGAAAGCTCCATTGAGTCAAGAATTCATCTCATATGCCTGAGGAGGATAGCATGTAAGGTCAGACTAAGGTTTCGCATCGAGTTTACTAAGGTCAGGTCAGCTCACTACCAAGTCACCGGATCAAGGGGGTGGACTACGTATGACCTCCAACTTCGAAGCGTCATAACTCCTTCGTCCGAACTCCTCGCTTCGTGTGTTCTTTGACTCTCGGAAAGCCCATTGAGTCAAGAATACATTCATATACCCGAGGAGGATAGAATATGTCATACTGAGGTGTCAGACCGAGCTTTCTTACCGAGGTCAGGTCAGCCTCGCCTCAATTCAGTCACTGGTCAGGTACCACGTACATGACTCCAACTTCTAAGGTCATAACTCCTTCAAATCAACTCCTGTTGTGTTCCCGCCTCTATGGAAATCCCATTGAGTCAAGAATCCATCTATATATAGCTTGTTGAAATTGTGTAACTCATATTAAATCCGAATCAATCCTAACCAAAACTATTAGTACGCACGAATAATATTGTTCTTTAATGGTTTTGGAATGTAATGACTATGAGGAAAAATCCAAATCGAGATCGAGATTCCAAGGATTGGAATCATGAAAATATTTTTGGGTTTGTTTACCGACTCCTATTCCTCGTTTGCTTTGCATGTTTGTTCTATATTTCCTATTCTCAAGCTTAATATTTTAAATGTTAAACTAAATGCATAAGAAAAGCATATTGAATGTTTAAATGATTGAAGAAACTGAACAGAAAAATGTTTGCATATGAAAATTGCATGACTATTTATACAAATGTACTGTACTTTGCTATAAAAGATTTGAACGCCCTTAATAGAATGTTAACCGTTTAGTTAGTATTAAGGATAGATCGGTATACCAATAGGGGTCAAATAGCAGTACTGCGAACTATTGTATTGATGTGTCACTCCGATCAGCAAACTAAATGGGACCGTATTAGTGTTGTTCACTAATTGATTTGAAGAGTAATCCAGCCATGAATACCGACAAGATTGCGGTTATAAACTGCTTTTATACCCACTCATGTTCCCACGTGGATCGGGCTGGGTGACTCGACATCAGATATCGGGGTTACATAAAGTAAATCATATAAGTAGTTAATTGAACTGATCAGCATGCTAACCGAATTCGATTTGCATAACTGAATTGATTTGCATAACTGAATTGATTTGCATAACTGAATTGAATTGCAAAACTGAATTGAATTGCATAACTGAATTGATTTGAGATTGTGAAATATTGAATATGAAAGCGTATTTTTGGGATGATCAATGAACTATAACTGATCGTGATATAAAACAAGTATATATCGATTCGCATTGGATCATCCATAAAGATTTGAAAGTTTTGAATTGTTAAATTGCATGATTTGATTTAAACTGAAACTAAGGAATGGATTTGTATAGAACCACTAAGCATGAAAATGCTTAGCGTATTATTTTACCAATGCGTAGGTACCGAGTGATAGATAGTGATCGAAAGCGGACTCAAGATCGAGGAGCGTCGAGTCATAAAGAAGGATATTTCGGAGTATGCTCCGACATGTGCATTCATTTCATGTTTTCTTTTGGATATTGATATTTTGTAAAACAATTTAAACTCAACATCTATTTTTGTAAATCATTTTGCGCTAGCTTTACGTTTCATTGTAAATGTAAATGTTTCATGGGCTTCTGCCCAATTTTGTAATCGCTTCCACAAAGATATGATTTTGGTTTATCGAGTGATACCAGGCACTCGACTCCTGCTCGATCTCGCCAAACGGGTCGGGCCGAGAAAGGGGTCCCACAGTTCCTACCCATCTATTATCAGTCGGATTCTTCAATTATCACTACCCGAGTAAGTCAGTAGACAGCGTCTCTTCCTGACGGACCCCAAGACAATATATCAACACGGGAGAACTCCCAAACGAAAGGAACAAAGTTCACAAGATCCAAATCCAGTCGGCCAGGTTCTCTTTGGTTAATGGGTAGCTGTTTAAACGATCCAAAGACGGGCCATACCTAAAGTGCTTAACTACCATCAAAGATAATATGTATCGCTAAATTACATGAAGGATATGTGGTAATCATTCAAAGCAGAATTACTGTTCATGTGAGCCCACTCGTGGGTATTACATAGCCAACTATGAGATCCACACGCCACCGACACGCGAAAGATCGATGCAAACATTGGCCCCGCCTGAGATCACCAGCCGTGATTTAATTTCCATCATGAGCCCTTTCGCTTTCGCTTCAACGTGGAATTGACATAGTTTCCGCCATCTCACCGCCTCGTCGTGAAAATTATCACGTACCACCGATTATTTCAGTGCGGATGTGAGGTCGAGGGCTTTCTCGTGATCAATTAAAGATAAGGATGTCACCCGGGCCTCATCCGGGAAGAAGAATATCGTTCTGGTTTGCCTCACTGGTGATAAATTTATCAATCAGACGCACAACCCGCCTTAATTTGATAGCCTAGCATTCAGAACTTCAGAATTGAAAATAAAGAATCTATACTTCACCCTGTTGCATCCTCAGAGAGCAACGGCTGCTGAGGTAGTTTCTAATAAAACCTATTAACCGCCTTAAAGAAACGATTAGATTTGGGTTTAAAGGTAATGCAAGGAGGAACTCCCCTGTGGTAATTAGCCTACGAACGACAGCCCGCAAGCCAACCGGTATATCCCCCTTCATGCTCACCTATGGGATGGAGGCTATAGTCCCAACAAAAATCGGTATGCCCACGCTCCGAACTGATATACCCAAGCGGTCGAATACTGAATCTGTGATTAAAGACCTATACATGACAGATGAATTGCACGAAGCAACAGCTGTGCGAATAGCATCATACCACAGTAGGTTAGCAAACCTATACGACAAACGCATGAAACCCCGAATACAACAGTGGACTGGTCCTCGGTGAAAGTTTTTGAGAACATAGTCAACCAATACCGGAAAGTTCATAGCCAAACTTAGGAGGGGGCGATATTGTAACGCGCCTACTTAATCCGAATCGTATGCATTAGATAAACTAGACGAGGCCAATCTGCATCTAGAATGTGGAATGTTGCGCACCTTAAAAAGGTATTATCAATAAAGAATGATTCAATTCCTAACCATGTCTCCGTCTCCCCGGTTTTACAAAGCCCTAAAGTTGGATGTCCCACCGTCTGCATGGTCGATGCCAAGCCAGTCTCATCGCAAAGCTCGTAAGGCCATGTCCCACACCAATATGGTCGATGCCCTGGCTGGTTCATTACAAAGCTCCCCGGCGCTGATATCCACCAGCCCAAGATAGCTGATGCCCACTGGTTCATTACAAAGCCCTAAGGTTGATGTCCCACCACCCGTGCGATGGTTGGCTGCCTGGCTCGTTCATTACAAAGCCCGTATGTTCATAAAGGCCCCATGCACTCCAAGATGGCTACGCCCATCTGGTTCATTACAAAGCTCGGGTAAGGTTCATGTCCTACCGGCCCAGTATGGTTGATGCCTAGGTGATTCATTACAAAGCCCGAGTAAGGTTCATGTCCTACCGGCCTAGTATGGTTGATGCCCAGCTGGTTCATTACAAAGCCCTAAGGTCGATGTCCCACTCGGCCCAAGATTGTCAGATGCCCACTGGTCTCATTACAAAGCCCGGGTAAGGTTGATGTCCTACCGGCCCAGTATTGTTGATGCCCAGCTGGTTCATTACAAAGTCCGAGTAAGGTTGATGACTCCATCGCCCAAAGATGGTTGATGCCCAACTCCGTTAGTCACAAAGCCCAAGTGAAGCAATAAGAGGGGTAAATGAACCTTGCTTACCGAAGTGTTCATCCGAAACTGATCTATGTCCTACAGAAGGTACATCTTTTCTTGCCCTGCTAAATTGACTTAATTACGTGATTCGATAAAGATAAAGCAACAACATCAGATTAGCAAACAACACATGCTTTATTACTTAGAACAACACATGCTTTATTATTGAGCTTGGTTTCAAAACAAAAAAAAAAAGATACAGAACATAGGGCTCAACAAGCAATGAAAAAATGCATACCCTAGTTCCCGCTAGAGACATCAGGTTCCTTAATCTCCCAGGTTATTCTTGAGGAAGAATTAGGCTCATTACCCTACCCAACCTCGGGGCAGAGAGATGCTCGCCCACCTCGCTATTATCCGTCTCAAGAACTGCAGCGGGAGCCTCCTTCTCTAGCGCATTCGTCGCTTCACCAGGGCGAACATCGATGGACGCAGTTTCGATAGGGACAACACCCGGGGGGCATCGAGGGTTGATGAGTGCCCAAAAACACTCATTACAAACCCAGGATTTAGCGAGATTCGGGATCGCTTTCATATATATATACTTTTCTAATATTTAGTTTTATTTGGTTTTTGTAGGAGAAACACGGGAAAATGCTAAAAATGGAGCCTTATAGGAGGCTTGGAGAAGAGTGGTGCAGAAAGCAACCCAACATCGCGACGCCCCAACTTCGCGACGTCACAACGTCGCGACATTGCGGGAAAGTCTCAACAAGCCTTATCTCTTGGAGATGCTATAAAAGGAACGAGAATTCGCATCCAGGGGTTCAAATTTATTTGCGCAGTTAGGTTTGAGGAATTTGCTTCTGAAACAAAGGAAAGAAGACTTGAAGACCGACCTGGGGAGAGATCTGAAAAGAAAGCCGAGAGATCGTCATTCCCCGATCATCAAGTTTTCTATTCCACTTCTATGTCTGGCTTACTCATATTGAAACGAACATAATAAGGTTCTCAATTTTGTGGTTTAGGTATTGGTAGAGATTTAATGAATACTATGTTAAAGTTTTAGTCTTTTCATAATTCCATTATATTTTATATACTTGTTTTACCATTAACTCATGCTTAGATGAAATCATTAATTTCCTTTATCAATCCATTATGTTGTTCCTGTAAGATATAAGAAGTGAATGAAGAATTAGACACATAGTTGGGTTAACCTAATAAACTTGGTAATATAGATTATCAATGATTAGAGGCTTAGAGTTCTTTGCACTCTATGCACCTTTAATGCTCGAGGTTGAGCTAAGGAGCAAGAAAACCTAGTGATAGCGGAAAGTTAAATGACCTTGAAAAGGCTTTGATTACTTTAGAGAAGAGTCGCTGGAAGACATTATATTATAATGGAATGGAATCGCAGCATTACATAGTAGGATTGTCCAACAACACCAACACCTTAACCTTTTTGCATCTTTAATCACTTTTACATCTGAAACGAACAATTACGTTAGTAATAGTTTAATTCACTTTTAGTTCCGTTTAACCATCATGATTGCTAGTTTGAATATTAAAGGAGTATTGTAATTTTGGTACTTAGCATACTACGATTAAGGTGTTCCTTGTGGATCGATATCCGTACTTAGGTACACTTTACTACTTGACAAGCGTATACTTGCACAGAATAGGCACTTAGCACTTATTACAACCAAGAAACACAATCACGCAATGCCTACTGCTTTAAGCTGCCGGACTTCCTATTTATTCGTAGTGTTTATGCTAATATCAATACTAAGTACTTCTTTGGTACTTCAGACATTTGTTTTGCTTAAATTTTTGATGCTTTATTTTTTCTTTTGCTTTGTGACAAACTTGCAGGTACGTTAGGTTGTATGCTATGGGAACCTGTTGAGAATCTTGTTCCTTTGGATCCTTAAATAGAAAGAAACTTTTAAAAGAATTATGAGGGACAAGAGAGAAGCAGCTAGAATGGAGCAATTACCTATGGGACCGATGGAAGAAAATAGAGACGACGATGTTGGTTTGATTAGAGGGGGTAGTATACATCCTGATGAAAAAATATGGATAATTTGTCACACTCCATCGTGGATTACGGTTGCTTGTCCGCTTAAGCATCTGCACTGTGATTAGAGACCAAGAATACAAGTGAACAACTCGAGCTCAAGTCCATCACCCTCCAGCCATCGCAAGGAATCCAATTCCACCGGCTCAGCATTACGAGGACCCAAATGCTTATATTATCCTCTTAACTTCACATGTGTGATACAGTGAAATATAACAGGGGTGAGCAATGATGCTATTCGGCTTCAATTGTTCCCATTCTCATTGAAAGATAAAACCAAGCATTGGCTACTTAGAACCGCCGATTCACAACACTGGATGACTTGTCAAACAAATTTCTAGCTAGATTCTTTCCACCGCCAGCAAATTGCTGAGAATTGACATCGCAGCTTTTATCAAGATAGAATGAGAGTCGTTTCTATGAAGCGTGGGAGAGATTCAAAGATTTGTTGAGAAAGTGCCCTCACCATAATTTCACCAAATGGATGCAAGTCCATCATTTCTACAATGGGTTGAGTCATCCCACCAGACTCTTATCTTGACGCTTCATCGGAGGAGCGATTATGGGGAAGAATGAAGTGGAGGCTTATCAAATTCTTGAGAACATAGCCTTGAATGATTGTCAATGGCCAGTTGAGAGAGCAGCACCGAAGAAACCAGTTGCGGTGTTCGATTAAGACATGTTCATAAACTTGTCTACTCAAGTGTCTACACTCTCCAAGCAATTATAAGCTTCTCAACAATTAGGTTCTCAAGTATCCGCGCATAAAGCTGGGAAGAGCCCACCCGGCGACGCTGAAAGCAATGTCATGGACTTCATCCCACTTCTCAATGCCTAGTGATGAATGCCATGGGGGATATGACTATTGAACAAGCTCAATATATCGCGAAGTTCCCCCAAAACCAGAACTTCAATCTATATGGTCAAAATTACAATCCGGGGTGGAAGAACCATCCCAACTTCTCATGGAAAAATCAGAATGCAGGTAATCCTATGGAGCAAGCCAAACCTCTCCAACCACCTCAAGAGAAGAAGTCGAGTCTAGATCTGAAAATGGAACAGTTAGCTGATATGCATATGAGTATGATGAAGTCACATGATAAGTTCGAGAATGAGACTAGGACATCATTGAACAATCAAGCAGCTCAGCTCCAAAATTTGGAGGTCCAAATGGGCTAAATGGCTTCGTTATTGAGCGAAAGGTAACATGGAAATCTGCCTAGTACTTTTGAGGTCAACCCAAGGAGAGAAGGAAAGGTGCACAAAGTCAGAACCCCAGGAGGGTAAGATCGAACAAATGGTTTGAGTTCAAGAAAGAGGATGAAACCCTATGGAGACGAGAAAAGCAAGGTTGAGATCAAAGTGATGTCAAAGGTTAGTAAAGAAACCCGCCTCCGCATACACTGCAGAAAGAAGTCCAAAACCTAGCATGATGAGAAGCCTATTATCTCGTATCCACAGCGATTGAGAAAGAACGGATTGGATAAGCAGTTTGGCAGGTTCATAGATATCTTTAAAAAGCTTCACATAAACATCCCATTTGTTGAAGCACTTGAGCAAATGCCGGGATACGTGAAATTCATGAAGGACATCTTGTCCAAGAAAAGGAAGTTGGGAGACTATGAGACTGTCGCTCTACCAGAAGAGCGTAGTTCCATATTACAAAAGAAGCTGCCCACTAAGTTGAAAGATCTAGGTAGCTTCACAATCCCATGTGCTATTGGGAATGCGCATTCGAAAGAGCTCAGGTGATTTAAAGAGCATTAATCTTATGCCGCGGTCGATCTTTAAAACCGAAATCGAGGATAAGCACGTCCGACGACAAATACTTTGCGCTTAGCATGTCACACCCCCCACCTCCCGCCTCGAGAACGATATAAAGTACCGAGACTATACTACTTGCTTTTTCGTACATTGATGATCCCAAGTCTTATAATCCAACCAAAATATCATATGCATTATACAAAAATAAAACTTACCACCGTAGTGGTGCTTACAAGGTCAATACATACAATTCCGAGTCCCATTTACATATACATATACAAAACTATACATTTACATTTGTTATTAACAATCGTAGCGCAAAACCCACAGTATGGACCCCAAGTGCGCCGGCTTGAAGGTATCGTGTGGAAGATCGCGGGACGCCCTCCTTCCTCAGACCTACACGAATTAAAACTCGTGCTAAGCTTTAACACTTAGTGGAAAACATATGACTTATACGTATACACATGCACTGATACTCATTTACGTGAAGTATAACAAAGCACTTACATACGCAGCAGACATCATAATTTTTCATGAATTCATATAATAAACTTATACACATACTCAGACTATAGAAAACCTTATACTCGCTTAGATATCCTCGTGAGCTACAGAGTTTATAATTTATACTGAGGTACTGTAGGCAACATGAGCTTTTACTGGTACTGAGGCACCCATAGGTACTATAGAGCCCATATCAGGCTGGAGGCACCAGAGGTACTAATAGTAGTTTATATCATACCTGAGGCACCAGAGGTACTAGAGAGCCTATACTTACCTGAGGTGCTCGCAGGTACTACAGCTTTATACTTGTACCTGAAACTAAGAGGGTACTACAAAACTTATACTTATACAGGGGTACCCATAGATATTACAGAGCTTATACTTATACAGAGATACCCGTAGGTACTACAAAGCTTATACTTATACAAAGGTACCTGTAGGTACTACAAAGGTTATACTTATACAGAGGTACCCGTAGGTACATTAGGAGCAGAACGATGTACATTACTTTACTCTGATTCGTTATTCAGACTCTTATCATATACCTGTTTGACTACCTAAACCAGTAATAAGAAATAAGTAGGACACAACACAATAAGTATCCGAAGGTACGATATAGCATTTGCAGCAGTTGTGAAGACAAAGTAATGAAAGGCTAAGCACTAACAGAGAGTGTCGTCAGCATTAACCAGAGAGTGCACCGGGCTACTCAAATGTGCCAAAGCACGGCCAGAGAGTGCCGTCGCACTAATCAGAGTGTCGTCGCATTCAATCAAAGAGCAATTAAGTACTATACGGCCCGCCATGTAACAGAGGTGCTATGTCATTCAATATCCAAATTTTAGGCAATCCCACAATTATATGTGTTCAGGAACTTACTATCTTATCATAGGGGCATTAAGTTTGCCCACATCAAACTCGCCGAGGCGGCGAGGTACGGTGCATTTTTCGCTTAGTTTCATTCTTATTTGAACCCCCATTAGTCATTTTTTATTAGGATTCCTATACCATCGGTGTACGAATCTAGGGCTTAACAATCTAAGGGTACAAAAATCAAGGCTACCGGAAGCATCGGTACTGGTACCAACCCATTTCTGTGAATGGGTACCGGTACCACTAACTTTTGGTATCGGTACCACTTGCCTTTTATCCAACGGGGGTACTAAGACACACTTTCAAGATTGCACTAATGCACGGTTTCGCTTAGAATGAAAATGCACATTTTTCACCCACAAAACTCACAAATAACTTCTCTAAACTCATGTATCTCATAATCCACAATGGAATCCTACCAAAACCACTCAATAATGGGTTAGAATAAGAAAACCTCTCTTTTTTCCTAAGTTGGTTTTTCTCAAGATCAAAATCAAAGCAAAAAGTGCTGTGGCTTTGTTTTCTTACTTTAGCCTCTTCACAAATCTTCTTCACTTTGGGTTGCTTTGATCACAAAGGAGCAAGAAAATGGGAAGAAACCCAACCAAAACTTGATCTTCTTCAAGCCCTAGCTCTTCTCCCCTTTTCTCCTCTCTTTCTCTCCTAAAAATGGGATTTGCTCCAAAATGAGCTTTCTAGACCAAAGTTTGGTCTTTAAACCCATTTAAGTGTAAGGTCATGTTTGTCCTTCTACACTTAGTCTCATTTCTCATTTTTGGCATTTAAGTCTCCTATCACTCCCATTTAACATACCACTTAACATTTAAATCACCTTAGCATTTAAGCTCATTTTCATTCACCCTTGTAGTCCTTATTTCAGTAAATTCCAAATTTGCCCTTGCATTCAGATAGCTCTGTGTTTCGAAATTTTCTCACTTAGCAAAATAATAATTGCGAAAATTTCAAAATGCACTTATAATATACCCTAATTATGTTTAAAACGATTAGGTGTATTTCAGGGTGTTACATAAGCAGACGGCTTTCACTAACTCATCCACGCCAGATCACAGAGGATGTGTGTTAGTCAAAGGACAAATTTATCTTCCCATAGATTTAATATTCTAGACATGCAAGAAGATAAAGAGGTCCCAATCATCCTTGGACTTAATTACTTCTAGCCAATGGAAGGGCAATGATTGATGTGTGCAGTGAACCCGAGGTCAGAGTTCGAGAACACTTAAGTGACATTCAATGTCTTTAATGCCATAAAAGATCCACATGATACAAACAATGTTTCCAAGTGATATGCTAGAGGCTATAGTAGCCCTAAATAATTGGTTCCTTCAACCATTGAGACTGGGGGCCTCGACCCATGACGATCCTTCCTCTTGTGAAGATGAGACTGCTCAAGAGCGCAAATGGATGGACTCTTTCATTCCTAATAGAAGAAAGTAGTTTGAATCTTGGGAGCTAGCCTAAGCGCATTGACTCCTCTATTGAGAAGCCCCTCATTATGGGAAGAGAATCAACCCTACTATCACAGATATGCTTATCTTCTTGGGAAGAATCTACACCCAGCTATCATCTCATCTCTTCCTCTTTAACGGGAGAGGAGAAGAAGAAGATCTCGAAGGAGCAAAGAAGCAAATTGGATGGTCCCTAGCTAATATAAAGGGATAAGGCCATCTATGTGTATGCAATGTAATATTACTAGAGGAAAATACACATTTAGCGTGATGCCTGTAGACGTAAATCCTTCCACGAAAGAGGTAGTTCGGGGTACAGGTACCCCAAATGGTTAGACAAGTAAGGGGATATACCCTATTCCTCCGACAGCTCACGGGTGTTAAGGCCCAGGTGGTGCCCAAGAAAAGGAGGACTATGGTAGTAAATGAGAAATGAATTGTTCACTGCTGTACGCCATGTGCTGGAGGATTTTATCACTACCGGGAGGCTGAACAAAGTGACTAGAAAGACCATTTCCACGCCATTCATTGACCGTATGTTAGATGTGACTAAGTGGGGAATGAGTACTCTTATGCTTTCTGGATCGATACCGAGATACAATCAGATCAACATGGCTCCGTAAGATCGAAAGACCACCTTCATGTGCCCTTATGGCACATTTGCTTTCCGGAGAATGCCATTTGGGCTGTGTAACGCCTTGGGAACCTTTCAGAGATGTATGATGGAAATATTTTAAGACATGGTCAAAAATCCATTGAAGTCTTCATGGTTGATTTTTCAGTGATTGGATCTACATTTGATGACTGCCTCCATAATCTGACGTTGGTACTGAAGAGATATGGCGGGTTCAATTTAGTGTTAAATCGGGAAAGTGCCACCGAGAGAAGGTAAAGATTTGGGCACGTATATCCGAAAAGAGGAATTGAGGTTAACCAGCATTGAGATCATAGGAGAAACCGCCTCCTCCCACATCAATAAAGGAGTACCGGAGTTTCCCTGGTCATATGTGTTTTACGATAGTCATCCAGATTTCTCTAAAAGTTTCCAAACCACAGTTTCCAATCTTCTCTTATGCAAGGTGTGCCATTTAATTAATGAGCCATGCCCGCATGCTTTTGAGTTGTCGAAAAGAAGTTGACTTCCAACCTCTATAATAGTCACTCTTAGATTGAACTCCATTTGAACTTATGTGCATGCAAGTCACTTTGCGCCAATGCTTGGGCTAGAGAAAAGAAAAGGTCTTTTCTGCCATCTATTATGCCAATCAAACGTTGAATAATGCACAACTCAATTATGCGACAACAAAGAAAGAATTGTTTAATGCTAGGCTTTGCTTTGAAAAGTTCATATCTTATAGGGAACAAGGTTGTTGTGTTCATTAAACCATTCCGCAATCAAATACTTTATGACTAAGAAAGACGAGAAACCTAGACTTATTCGCTAGGTGCCTTGTATCAAGAATTTGATGTGGTCTAGATAAGAAGGGTTCCAAACATGGTAGTCGATCATCCGTCAGACTGGAACTTAAACAAAGGCGTAAACATCATTTCTGCGTGATTGATGACATGTTTCGATGAACGTAGATAGTTTATCTTTGTCACATGATGAAACATCACCATGGTTTTCCGACATAGCCAATTATCTGTCTGCTAGTATTACCCCACATAACCTCACTTATCAACAAAAGAAGAGATTCTTTGCAGAAGTGAAGCATTATTTCTAGGAAGACCCAATCCTCTTCAAATAGTGCGCTGATAAGATTATTCGAAGGTGTGTGCCAAAAGCCAAGTAGGCGAGATAATCGTATTACTGCTGTTCCTTAGAGTGTGGGGTCATTTCACAGACAAAGAATAACGCCAAGGTACGCAATCAGGTTTTTATTGGCCTCTATTCAAAGATGCACACTGCTTGCAAAGTCCCGCGATCGATGTCAGAACCAACATCGGATCGACGTAAAATGAAATGTCATCGACTTAATATTCTGTGAGGTATAACTTTTTTATGTCTGGGGCATTGACTTTATGAGTCCATTTCCATCGTTCTATGGGCACAAGTACATACTTTCAAGGTGATTACGTTCATAGGTGGAAGCCATTCCAACCATTACTTGTGATGCCAAAGTAGTATTGCGCTTCATCAAGAGTAACATTTTTCAAGGTTCAGGGACTCCTAGAGTGGTAATCAGCGATGAAGGCTCCCATTTCTGTAACAAGCTGTTTGCATCACTCTTGGCGGAATATGGGGTGAAGCATTGGGTGACACTTGTATATCACCCCCAAAGCAATGGGCAAGCTGAGGTATCAAACAGAGAGATCAAGAAAATCTTGGAAAAGATAGTTAATGTGACAAGAAAAGACTAGGCGAACAAAATTGATGATAGCTTATGGGCTTATCGCATAGCTTTCAAGACCCCATTGGGCATGTCCCCGTACCGAATCATCTATGGTAAGGCCTGCCACCTACCTGTAGAACTGGAGCACAAAGCATACTGGGCAACTAGAATGCTAAACTTGAATTTCGAAATGGCCGGGAAAAAGAGGATGCTTCAGTTGAATGAGCTGGATGAACTTAGGCATAACGCATATGACAGTTCGAGAATCTATAAGGAGAAGACTAAGGCGTGGCATGATAAGCACCTATAATGCAAGATTAATTTATTTCTCTGAAACCGTGACAACAAGTATTGCTATTCAATTCACTATTGAAATTTCATCTGTGGAACTTTCAGTCATGATGGCTCCAGCCGTTAGTGATCACTCAAGTCTTCCCCTACGGTAGTGTCGAGCTAATGCACCCTGAGAGAGGTCGATTCAAGGTGAACGGGCAGCGAGTGAAGATTTTCCATTTTCGCTTATCTTCAGGATTTTCGCAGCTTAGCTAAATTTCTTATGGAATTTTCGCTATGTTAATAAAATTCCCCGCATAGCGAAAATGGCTACCCTGTGATTTTGATATTTTTGATTCCAAACTAATTATCGCTTGATCAATTACCATTTTGTCCCTATCAGAATTCCAGTATTTTAGGCATTTTTTTTTGTCATTTCACACATTTGGGTTGGCTATATAAGCCAACTTATAAATTTTAAATCTAACTTTAATCTTTCAAGACATACGCAGCCTTTTCTCTTTAGGTTTACAGCTTTTCTATTCTCTCCTCTTTCACTTTCTTAAGGTGCCAACACCTCTCCAAGGATGACAACTGGAGGATGAGAGCGGCAAAACCCTTTCCCTCCTTGAAATGGAAGGTCACAAGTGGGATCTCAAGGCCGCTGTGGTTCCCCGTTCACGCAGCAGTTTTGACATTCTCGTTCCCTAATTTCCAACTCTAGGCTTCAAAGCTTTTTGATGTACTTTCTTTGGTCAATACTATGCTTTTTTTTAGGTTTAGTGTATTCTAGCTCTAGATACACTAATATTCATTAGTTGCTACTTACTTGAGCCACCGAGGTAGGTTAAGGGGTTAGATTTTCACCGCAAGTGCATCCACTTTGATCATTACTTGCAATCTTTAGGTTCGTGATTCTTATTTTTAGATCCATTATATTCAATATTACCCTTACGAATCATCAGAGGATGAGTCAAGATATATTTTCACTGTAGGAACCTTAAATGCTAAATAAATGCTTTCTACTAAAAGGGAAATTATTAGGGTTTAGTTTTTAAAAGTTAAATGAATATTCGGTTCGGGAAATGACTATATGTCATCCTCCCCAACGCGAGGAAATAGACCTTGGAACCCTCAGTTACCATAGCAATCCAACCCCAGTGACCCAATGCTTCAAGGAGTTATATTTACATTTTATTTCGCCTTATTTTCATTTTGAAAACCACCAACCCACTGTTTTATCCCCACCTAAAAATCCAAACCAAATTCACCATTCGAATTTCACTTAACCATTTGTACGAAGAAAACCCATCCCCGTGTTCGAATTTCTAGGGACCGCTAAACAAGAAGAGCTTGACTACTGGCAGAGGAGGAACATAGAATATAAATTTTGTTGATTCGCATCACCCTACCGTGGTACCGAATCAACTAGCCAATGCCCTGACTTCCGATTGAGCGCATCGCCCACCACATTTGCCTTACCGTGGTGGTAATGCAAAGTGAAGCTCAGCAATCCTCTAGAACTCCATCCATCCGCGCTGCTCATATTGAGGTCCCGCTGCGTGAAAATATACTTCGCACTTTGTGACCGAGTAACACCTCGAACCCCCGCCATACAAGTAGCTGCTTCAAATCTTCAAGGCAAAGACTACGACCGCTAACCCATGTCGTAATTCGGGCTTCATGATTCTTCACCGACGGAACCATGGTGCTACTTACCCTCTGACTGCGATCAAAACACATCCTCCAAATCCGCACCCTCGAGGCATCACAATACACTGTGGTAATTGCCCCCTGTCCGGACTAATGTAAGATAGGAGCCGGGCGTAAGCCTTATCTCACTCCCGAATGCCTTGCATCGGGTCCTAATCAAACTTGACCCTTCCGGGGTCAATCTCACATAGGTGCCGCGGATCCAGAGAACCTCATGAATCTCCCGTAGCACCACCAATCCCAAGAAATTACGTGATCTCGAAGACTCACTGCTCCTCCTAACTCATCACGGCCCGACCTTCTTCGGGTCCACCGACACGCCCTGATAACAAACCACGCGGTCCCAAAAATTCCCAACTTCGTCAAAACTTGCACTTACTGAACTTGGCGTACATCTGATGGTCTCTCAACAACTGTAAAAAAATCCTCAAGTGATACTCATGCTCCTACTCTGATTGGGAGTAGATCAAAATGTCATTGACGAAGACTACGAAAAACTAATCTAGATAGGGTTGGAATACCCTATGCATGAGGTCCATGAATGCCGTTGGCGCATTTGTCAATCCAAAGGGCATCACCGTAAACTCAAAGTGCCCATAAAGCGTCCTAAACGCTGTCTTAGGGATATCTGTCTCCCTAACCCTCAACTGATGGTAACTAGTGCGAAGATCTATCTTGGAGTAGACTCGCGCTTCTCTTAACCAATCAAACAAATCATCAATCCTCGGCAATGGATACCGATTCTTGATCGTAACCTTGTTCAACTGCCTGTAATCAATGCACAGTCGAAGAGTTTTATCCCCTTCGTAACAGAACCTGAGTTTCGCCTCATGGTGAAGTTTCTGGCTCTTACTTGAACCCCTTGTCCAAGAGCTCTGTGGCCGACTCGAGTTCCCCGCAACTCAACTAGTGCCATCCTACGCGGAGTCATAGCACGTGGCTATACTGGGGCGTAACTCGACACCGGGTCTACAACCTTCTTCCTCGCTGAGGCAATCCCTTAGCCTCATCCAAAACATCCCCATACTGCACTACTTCCTCGAGGTAGATCTAAGTCCGGTCTCACCTCGTCCTATAGGGTAAGGCTCGCTAGCCAACCTTTCAATCGTCCCTCGACACTGACTCGTATTAATCGTCGGGGCAAAATATCATGCTTTTGTCTCTAAACACAACACGAGTACCGTCCCGTGTAGGCTGTAACTCTCCTAATACGCCACAATAGATAATGACCCCGTAGTTATTAGCCCATCCATCCAAGGATGACGTCACTCCTCGACAGACCCATGATCCTCAAGTCCACTGTGAGTAGAGTCCCCGAGATCTCTAACTAGCAACCATGACATATCCTCCCTATTCTCGCCTTAATCCCTAGGGGAGAACTCACATACAAAGGCTCCTCTAAGGTCTCAACCTCTAAGCTGAACTCTATCACAACTGATGCAGCAATGAATGAATGCGAAGCACCAGAATCAAATAACACTCTTTCCCATGCGTAGATAGCAAAACGCACTAGATATCAGTCGATCCACCGACTTAGCTGTGTAGACACGCCCGAACCCTCGACGTCCCCGTAGGTGGGCCTCGCTCTTCGCCTCGCCCATGGTCCGCCTCTAGCCGCCTGCAAATCCGGCGTGCCCGTGCATCTCCCGAAACGGACATCGGCCTCGCCCGTACTGGGTGCTGAGAAACGATCAGATCCCTCTCCGTCCTGATCAATCGCGCTTATCTCAAACCCGAGACTCGTCTCGGGGCAATCCCTCCTAATATGTCCTGCCTCGGCAATGGTAAAGTACACTATCCGCCCGCCGACTGTAACCTGATCTGTCTCGTCCGGACAGGCCGCGCTCGGGAACCCACGTGAACTAGAAGCCCTCTGCTTCTTTCCAAAACTAGAAGAAGATTGACTCTCCTTCCTCTTGTTACTAACACCCGCATCCTGAGTGCTCCGAGCATCCTCGAGCTTTCTCTCTATGGTCAGGGTTGTCCCAACCATGGAGTCCATGTCCTGTAGGCGAAGTCCTACAATCCTACCTCGAATGGACAACTTCAGCCCATTCTCGAATCTCCTGAACTTGGCCATGTCCATGGCCAAATTAGCTCATTAGCAAACGGGCTAGCTCCGTGAATCCAGCCACGATAATCCATCACAACGACATCCCCTCGTTTCCAGCTCAGAAACTCCCGGAAGCCTTCGTGACGAGCAAAAGATCCCGAAAATACTTACCCACGAACAGCCTGAACTCCGCCCATGTCATCGCTTTAGGTCTTTAGATGTACTTGCCTGGCCCACCCATACTTAAGCCTCACCCTTAGATGGAACGACCTAGTCTAACTTCTGGTCGTGTTTCCGAGGTAATCTCCATAGCCTCTAACACCTTCTCAATCTGCATGAACCAATGGTCTGCCACCATCGGGTCTCCTCCTCCAGTGAATGTCGGAGGATGATGTGCCTCAACTCTTGAGGTTACTTGAACCTCCCCTCGCTTACCTCCGTCGCACCGTCTGTGCACAAGAAGAATCTCAATCCCACAAACCCTCAACAAAGGCCTCGCTGAAGTCAAACACCGGTGGTGCTTGGCAAGACCTAGCCGGGATTTTAATTCTACGCCCTTTCGCCGACTAGCCATCTACATGTCAAATGGCAAGTTAAATTCTACGTCTAATAGAACAAATAAATTATAAAAATTTATTTTGACTTTTTTTTCGCTTTACACACCGTAAAACCTTAAAATTTTTTTTTCACATCATTTTTTTTCATTTAATTATGGACTATTTGTCTAAAATTTCAACCTCCTAAGGTTTTAATTTCTCCTATGCTATTTATCAAGCATACAAGCACATAACCACACATCATACACAACAATTCATGTTCACACATCTAAGCACACATAACACAATGCATGCAGTGTTCTAATCCCGTCCCGTGACTTCCTAGGCAGTCACCTACCTAAACCCTAACATCGAGCTATACCAAGTTGTGATGTTCTTAAACTTTAATGACTATGGCCTAAGCCCAAGTCCCTCAAGCCCTAGGTTTTCATTTACCTAAGCTCTACACCCACCGAGCTCCTAAGGTAATCGTTTACCTTAGCTCTGATACCAAGCTGTGAAGTTGGTATCAAGACTAAACTTATGGATACCCAAACTCGAGCTCCCAAGGTAATCGTTTACCTAAGCTTTAATACCAAGCTATGACGCCCTACTTTGAGGTCCCGTTTGACAACCCAATAACCTCGAATACTGTGGATGTCGGGTAACCGACACCACTCATAGAAAATCTGCAGTCTCCTTTATACTGGGAGCTCTAAATTTCCAAGGTAAATAAACTCCATCCTAACAATTTACAATGACTACGTGGTCCACATGCAAGTAAAATAACGGGCGATCAAATTCTCGTGATCAACACCACAAAATACATCAACTATAGGCATAGTTAAAGAGTTAATAAATTACTTAATTTTAATATATATTAAATGTGCAATTTTAATACATGTTATACAAAGGTCTCTACCAAAGCCACAACCCTAAGCTTTTCTAAATGCGTTCTAGCGAGCACCGTCCTCCCGTACACCCCCGTAATTCAAATAGTAATCCGACATGCAGCAAAGCCCGCAGGAAAATTTCCTACATGGGTTACTCCCCACCTAAGTGCAGTTACGTCATGGCAAACAATTACATGAACCTACTCAATGTCTACATGACCAATCCCATGTCTCAGTCCTCACGCACTCCCTCACATGCCTGCCGAATGCGAGTAAAATATCGCTTTCAAATCAAAGCTATTTGTTCTCGAAACCCACTACCAGATTCGTAAACATTGACTGGCTCTCCGAGGCAAATTGCTGGATAACGCTCCGAAACAGTCATGGTCCTCATCCTAAGTGATCTGTTGGACGACTCTCCAAGGCAATTCTTCTGAAAATCTTCCGTCGAAATCCTTTCATAAACATTTTCGTTTTTCTTTCAATTTCATGTCATGCACTCACTCCTAATATTATAGGGTGCCCTAGTACATATGGAATGCATTATGCCAATCCCAACAACTCATGCTAATATATAAAACATGTATATATATTAACATAATTAATTCAAACAAATCATGTTATTAAATTCACATCAATAACACCAAAATTAGCTCACATGGGCTAATTAGCAAACACAAGCAATTCATTTTGAATCACTTACAACACACATTTTCACACCAAGAAAATCTCATCACTATTCACATGAACAGTGAAACCCTCGGGTTGGCACTCTTCACGGCCACAATAATGGGAATTTTCTCCACTCGGTTCAAAGCTTTTGAGACCGAAAATGTGGCTAATCCTAGCCTCAGAACATCCCCAACCATTTACATGGCTCTTAGCCAAAGAATAACACACGTGTGAAAAGATCCCCACTCGAGTTGTCGGAACTTTGCCAAAATCGTCTACCTAGTAGCCCTCGCCGCGTAGAACAACTTTATTTCTTGCTCCGTCGAGAACCGACTATCCAATCCGCCTGCAAATCTGCAGAATGAAGTTCCTTCTCTCTCTAAAACCTCAATTCCACATCACTGCCGATTTTGTGCCCCAAATGGAAGAAGACTATCTCCATTTTTTGTTTTATTCATTAAACATTTCCAAAAATTCCCAATGTGTGTCCCTAAGTCTTGATTTTGACACTTGGCACACCTAGGCCATCCATCTCATCCTCTCTCTACTCATGCAACATGTGTCACATGGGTACATGTAGGCATTTTGTCACATCACATGTCTTTCACTACCGCTTTACGCAAGACCCTTAATCTCTGGTTTGAAAACGTGATATTCCGACTGTCTCGGAATTTGACGAAATTCGACGTGGTAGCTAGATTTCGCGAGACGATTCCAATGGTGAAATCTGTTTTGTCCTCCGAGATCTAGAAAATTTTTAGGTTTTGACCGAACATCAAGCTTTAATCTCTTTTTTAGAAAATTGGAATTTTCTCGGGTCTTACACAAAGTGTCAAAGCAAGGAAGCCGATGATTGAACACTCAAACCTGAGCAAGAGCATTTAAGCATTTCTCTTATTTTTCTACAAGTTTAGCAGCCATCTTTTCTAGATTCCTAGCTTAGTTCTATATGTTTTTCTTTCCAAGCATTTTGTTACTTCAAAGCTTTCTTGCTTCAAAGATTTGATTTTCACCAATTTATAATGAAATATGCTATATTTCAAGCTAGTCCATTAAATTTCTTAGCTTTAAATTCAAACTTATGTAATCTAATTTCAAGGTATTTTGCTTAGGAATTTGTGGGATTGCCAAGGGAACTAGGAGATTCATTTTTCGCTTGAGTAGAAGTTATATTTCGGCACAATTTCAGTTTGAAAATACTATAATTTCCTGGCACGCTCTTGCATTCACCAATTCACCAATTTTCGCATTCACCAAAATCCACACCCTACTTTAGGGGCTTGGAGAGGTGCTAAGGCTTTACACTTTACATTCCCGATAAGTAACCTAACCTAGATCTAGACTTGGTTTTTCACAAACTTGCCTTTTCCTATAAATAGTCACATTTAGAGTTTTTCTTTCTTATTTTGTTTTCCCTTTTAAAATAAAACAAAATAATTGACGACTCCAAACCATTTATAAAAATATAAGTTTGATTAAGAAAAACTAGATAAAGTTATCTCAAGTAGTACCCTAGATATTATATTCATGAATCAATGTATGAATGCTATCAATATTAGCATAAAGTGATTTTAAAATTAAATTTGTAACCTATAATATAAATAGAGACAGAATATAACAAATTGACGCCATTTTAAATTATGTCATTCAATATCGGGATTCCCATAATCTAGTTTTGTAGTCTCTCGTTGCACAGCTTGATACTGTACTTATAGTTGGTGGAATGATATCAGTCGATAGCTGATAGTTGGTGCTTGTAGCTAGTGCTAGTAGCTGATTATAAATTATTCCTTTGTAAAGTAGTTGATAGCTGATTGAAAGTAAATTTACTGATAGAGACATGATAAAGAGATAAAAACAATGCACATATATAATGGTTAGCTAGTCCTAGTAGCAACTTATTGTTTTTGAAATGACTTTGAGTGAGTAGTAGAGATGAACAAAAAAAGAAGCTAAGAAGCGGCCAAAATTCCACTCAAAACCATGCAAATACACAAGCAACGACCCAAATTGGATTCTCGAATTTTGTCAGAGAAAAATAACTTAAGACCACACCCAGTCGTTAATATTTCTTTTCCATCTATAACCGATGAGCTGAAAGTCATATTTTCAAATTCATTTTCTGATTTATTTTATTCTAAAAAAAGGCTGATTTATGTGCAGGAATATGAATATTTACCAACTGCCAGGCAAAGCAGGAATTCAAAAGAAAGGTAAATTAAAAGAGGTTATGTGGTGATTGGTTTAGCAAGACTTCATATGTAACCGGTCAAGGACATTGCAAATAGGAGAGGCGCAAAAGGTTTTTAAAGGATTTGATACCTGGAAGCCTACAAAGAATCGAAATACATATTAAGGTTGCAACTAGCAAAGCTCCAACAAGAAATGAAGCGTAATTGAAGACAAACGAGCCGGGCGTGAAAGAAACTCACAAAGTCAAGCAACCAGAATTGATGAAGAAGAAGACATGATGTCGCGATACAGGTCGCGACATCATTAAACCCAAGACAGTTGTACAATGAGGTCAGCGACACCAAAAAGAAGTTGGGCGGCTGCAAGATAAACAATTGATCGAATATTTATGTCAAAGTGGCAAATGGATGCGCCGCGACATCAAAGACCGGGACCGGGCACGCGATATCAACTTGCAGTGAATCCAAGGTCGCGACATCATCACCTAAAGAGAAGGTCGATGACATTCAAATGGTCGCTACATCGCTTGTAATCAAAAGAAGGTCGCTACAAGACTGCCGCCCCGACAAGACTGCTTCGCCGCAACATCAACTACATAGAAAAGGAAGCGCGACATCATTCACCGTCGCACAACAGCTTGTAAGAAAGAAGGTCGACAACACCGGTTGCTGCTACATCAATTGCAAAGACTTGAGGTCGCGACATCATTAAACAGTCGCGACAACATAAGCAAGGAACAGAGGTCGCGACATCATAAAGAGGTCGTGACATCCGCTGCAAAGACTAGAAGGTCGCGACAACGTTGAGCTGTCGTGACATAAAATACAAAGAGTGTATGCGGTCGCTGACAGCCAGTAGTCGTCGCGACATCGCTCCAAAGAAAAGCAGGTCGCTGATAAGATTGTCGTCGCCGACATCGCCTCCACTCAAAGACATGTCGCACTCAAACAAAGGCTTCTCGCGATAGCGACTCAGACAGCGCGAGGTTGCGACATCAACAACCAACCGGCCCGCGAATCAAGTCCAAAAAGAGGTGCATCAAATTAGGGCCCAACCGTAACTCCTATAAATATGTAGCCGCTAATGGCGAACGAGTTTCGGGGACTTGAAAGAGAGATCCAAGGTCAAGGCCTCCCGATTTTTAATTTTCTTTCTTTCTTGTTTTTATTATAGATTAGTTCAGATTTTTGTTTTAAATTGATCTCGAACGTTAGTCATAAAGTTTTAAATTTCAATGCAGATTTATATTTCTTCAAATTACTGCCCGGTTGTTTGAATTCCGCATAAATTTGATTTCGAACTACTTAGTTTCCTAATTACAAAGGGTTTCTTGATCAAGCCAATGTATGGTGTAATTCGTGGTTTAGAAACCCAAATTTTCCATTGAAATGACTCTATCGTCAGAAATTATCTTTCCTGCATAATTTTATTCATCGATACTGAACTTCAGTTTGTAAATCTACTTGCTGGTTTTGTTTATTTTGTGGAATTGATCCCAATATCAATGTCGCCTACCCATAAACTGACATCCCAAGATTTCCAGGAGGCCCTCTCGAGTGACACAAGGCATTCCCGAGCGATGAGCACTCATGGACTCGCATAACCTACTATCAGATTTAATGTGTTTCATGGTGATTAAATTGATAAATCCTCTTTCACTTGGAGACATAATGAGTTGAACGATGATCAATTTAAACATGCAGAGTTCGCCTAATTCGAATGGTGAATCTCAATCCCGTGTTAGCAAGGATCTAATCACAAAGAATGAGTCAGTTCTAATTTCGGTGAAGAGAAACCAAGATAGTGTAAATCCAGGTAATGACTATAATTTAGGAACTCCTTTTTGTGTTTATAAATTCAGTTGTGGTATGAAGTATTGAAAAAGAAAAATACCCGTAACAAGGCAGCCTGCATAAAGGTAGTTATCTAACCCATCGGTCTTTCGAAAGAAATAGTCAAGGTTAGATGATGAACAAAGGAGGTGGGAGAGAGATCCAACTGCACTTTCATACTCCTCGACTGGGCTTTTAAATCGTGGGTTCATGAAGCAAAATTACGCACTAAGGAATTGATGTTTCACAATAGCTTTATTTTCAGTATGCCCTTTGCAGATAACTGTTCAATCTAAATTTGTTATTTTATTATTTCAGTATTCAATTCATTTGTTATTAATTCAATTCTTTTTAGTTTTCATTATTTTAAGGCTTTCAAAGCTGATTCAAATTGTCTATCATAGTCCAAATAGTATGTAGCCCGAGTAGTCGGGTAGTTGATTGAAAATTCTCGAGATCTCTCGTGGGATCGAGACCGACTAAAATCCACTTTATTACTTGTTCGACCAGTGCACTTGCAGCATCATGGATCAACATAAAAAAAAAGGAAATGTATCTATTCTTCAGAAACCATTTTATACCAAGATACTTGCACATGAAATATAATCAACAAGTTTCATGGCACTATCACGAGGATTGGGATAATAAATTCCTTGTAATAGTGTCAGAATTCAGATATGTCTTTGGTCCAACAAACAAGTTTTTAGCGCCGTTGCTAGGGATCGAAAGAATTTAGTAGATCAATATTCGTAATGGAAGAAGGAAATACTAATTTGACATTTAAGAAAAAGAAAAAATAGCCAAGCAAAGGGTTATTTTTACCATCATCCTTTAACAAGCCATATTGAAAATATTTGTCAGTTTCGACTAATCCTATTAATGAGTATGTTTTTATTTCAGTGGAAAACTTTAATGCATAGGAAACAGAATCACCGATATGATTCCAAATTCTCGACATCGAATTAGAACACTAAGCTTGAGAAAACGGAAAAGGCGTAAAACTCAGCTGGCGGCGTGCATGAAAGGCAAGACCAGATCGAAGAACAAAGAATAGCACCTTAAGGCTCCAATCATCGATACAATGGAGGACTTTTGGAGACCTATTATTCAGATAAATACTCAGAATCGTATTGTTCACATTGATGCAAATAACTTTGAACTGAAGCCAACACCGACAGCAATGTTTCAAGAATAAATACATCGGTCATCCCAATGTATGACCCAAATGAGCACCTGGGAAGGTTTCTCAGGATGGCAAACACAGTGAAGTTGAATGGGGTGAGACCAGAGGTCATAAAATTGCATTTATTCCCATTTTCTCTAAGAGATACAACAGCCACATGGTATGAATCTCTACCATATGGTTCTCACATACTGCAGAGCTCATAGGCTTCCTACTGGGGTAGATTCTCAGTACGCTTTGCCCGTAAATACTACGATTTCTTGGCATGCAAGCACATTCACCAATTTTTGTGCTTTTCGTATGTTCTGGTGAATTCCACTATAAAATCCACCAAACATATTTTTGGCACGCCTGGTTGGACTAGATTTTTACTGAAGAATGCCACAAAAATTGAGGAGTAAAGCAACTATACAGTCCTCGGACTTAGGATCTTATGTTGCAAAGCAAAGACAGAAAGAAAAATTCCAGCCTCAGAAATGATAGAAAACCTAATGAATTCCTCCAAGACGATGTGAGGGGAATCTATCTAACACCCTAATAACAAGTGTGACCAAGACAATAGTAAGGAATCTATCTAATGTACCGTATCGAATAAGCGCTGAAGAAAGGGTGTAATGTGGATATTTCTATTCCTTTCTCTAATAATTTTAATAAATTTCAAGCTCTTATGCAAGAAATGAAGAGTCAATGAGTGATCATGACTGCCTTTTTGGAAGAAATGAATCAACAATCTCAATCTATCCTAGAGAACCTTAGAGAAAGAGGGTAACCAAGGCTGTTGTTTCTGCTTCAGCATGCAATTTTCTAACAAACCCTAGACAGATTTTGAGAACCTACTAGAAACTAGTGAATTTCACCGCTCACATGAGGTGTGAGGCTAGGATAATCCTCCTCCACATAGCATCGAGGGTGGTACCCCGAGAACGTAATGCAGGAAAGACCTATACCAGAGTCACCCCTTAGAGGATTTTTGGTTAGACTAATCCACTTATGCAACCTGGAGCATATGAAGGGGGCTTTTATTTCAATGAAGGCCCAAGGGGCATCATGTAGCTGCATGCGTATGAATGGCAGTGTGTAATCTCACCCGATCCATCGTGTCGGGCGTGACTCACTATTAATAGAAAAAGTGAGTTGATTTTCGAGCTTTGGAAAATCCATCCTATGAGAAACGGGTTTGTTTGGAGTTTCCAATCACTTTTTTCTTTTTATTTTTTTAAAAAATGGGGAAAATGAAGCAAGAACAAAAACCTCTCATTGACTCCAATAAGAAAAAAAGCGATCCAATAAAAAACGAGATTTAGGTTCAGGATCGCCACCTATCGAGAAGGTATCCCATGCGAGGTAGCACCCTCTAAGCACCTTAACCTCGGCCCTTACTCAATGAATCAAGTACATGGATCATATGGGTCAAAGATCAATCGATCACTCAAACTAAACAGATGACCCAAATCACACCAACCTACTCAGAATCTAACATGCATAAACACTCTACCAAACAAAACAATGGGTCTGTACCTATGGTCTCTAGCCAAGCGTACAAGAGGTCAAGCACTGCCCAAATGCACCACAAACATCAAAGTCCAAACACCATGTACGCACATAAATGCAAATACCAAAGCCCAAGCACGTACTTGTGGTCCTTAGCAATGTGTTGTAGGGGAAGGTTAGTCGCACATTTCGAGCATACAATAATCTCTCAAAATTAAATATCAAAAGCAAAGGAAGCCAAGAGAAACCATATTATCCATTCAGCCACTCATTGATGCTACAACACTTTGGAAAGTAATCAGGCAAACATGTCAATTCATCTCAAAGAATTCCGCTTGACAAAACACTAGACTACTAGTGCTTTATTCAACCACCTCAATTCACATTGACCCTAACTCATATGAATCCAAAATGGGACCACATTAACCTGAACTAAACCCCATTTCATACCCTAAACATAGTTGTACACTGATCTGGAGTGAATGGGCTTGACTCACATAGGTCATGGGCTCCGATTAAACTAAAATCATGATATCCCTAAAAACAAAAAAAAAAAAAAAACCCTATTGTAAACAAATTGATTCCGCTTTCCCACTGAATGCAGCTGATTGAGAAAAAATATCAAATTTTGTTAGGACATTCCTCACAGATTAAGGAACCCAAAAAAAGAAACGGTGTATGATTCCAACTCCTGATGAGTGAGAACTAACCCAAACAATGAAAAGTACCCTAACTACTGTTCCTGAAAACATAACCTAATGAAGCGGCTAATCTAGTTCCCCAACCAGTTGAGCTAGTTGAGAACAGTTGTAAAAAATTTTCAGACATTTCTTACAAAGTAAGGAATCCAAAAAATAATGGTGTGCACTGACCAATGAGTGAGAATTGACCTAAATAATGCCTAGTGCCCTAACTATTGTTCCTAAAAATAGAACCTAATGAACCAGATGATCCGGTTCCCGAACCTGTTGATCCCATTGAGAAATGTTCTCAAAAATTTTCAAAACATTTCTTACAGAGTAAGGAATTGAAAAAAACAAATGGTGTACAATTCCGACTCCAAATGAGTGAGAACTGACCCAAACAATGCCTAGTACCCTAACTGTTGTTCCTGAAAATAAAACCTAATAAACCGGCTGATTCGGTTCCCCAACTGGTTGAACTGGTTGAGAACAGTTCTCAAAATTTTTTAAAACATTCTTTATAGAGTTAGGAATCTAAAAACAAACGGTATTGACTCACCTAAATGAGGAGAACTGATCAAACAAGTCTGGGTGCTCCTCATTCGACATACTCCAATAAACTCCGATTGAGTTAAAACCTCGGGAGGCCCCACTTGCTTCCTATGGCACAATGCCAGTAACTACATATGCGCTCAATGTACCACATATAAGTCCACCTGAGGCTCGGAGACTGACTAAGCCTAAAAGGACCCTAACGGTGCCATATGAGAAAGATGGGTGAGTGTGACACCCAAAGGATAAATGCAAGTGTTGAGAGAAAAAATTGAGGGTCTACAAATATGCCCATTTTCAGTAGAGTGAATGAGCGAGTGAATCGTGGGTGCGAAGTGCAAGCGATACAAGAGTGAAATGAACTCTAGTGAAGAACCCAGATGACCAACAATTTTGTCCCCTTACCTAGTATCGAAGGCTAATAGAACTAAGTCGCCATGACGAAAGAATTAAGAAAAACCTGAGCACAATGCCTAGGAAGATGAGTGATCCAGACATGATGCCGATGAAGATAGGGAAATCCGAAGACGATGCCGAAAAAGATAATGAAATCCGGGCACGATGCCGAAGAATATAAGGAATCCGGACACGATGCTGGTGAAGATAGGGAAATCTGGGCATGATGCCGGAGAACCCAAAACAAAACGAAGGGATCGAATCCTGGCAAGATGCTGGAGAACCCAAAACAAAACGAAGGGATCGAATTCAGGCACGATGCAGGAGAACCCGAAACAAAACGAAGGGATCGAATCCGAAACGATGTCGAAGAACCCGAAATAAATAAAAGGATCGAATCCGAGTGCGATGCCGAAGAACCAAAAACAAATGAAGGGATCAAATTCGGGAGCAATGTCGGAGAACCCGAAACAAAACAAGGGATCGAATCTGGGCATGATGCTAGAGAACTTGAAACAAAACAAAGGGATTGAATCCGGGTGCAATGCTGGAGAACCCGAAATAAAACGAAGGGATCGAATCCGGGCACGATGCCGGAGAACCTGAAACAAAATGAAGGGATCAAATCCAGCCACGTTGCTGGAGAACCAGAAACAAAAAGAAGGGATCAAATCTGGGCGTGATACCGAAGAACCTGAAATAAAACAAAGGGATCGAATCAGGGCGTGATGCTAGAGAACTTGAAACAAAACAAAGGGATCGAATTCAGGCGCGATGCTGGAGAACTCAAAACAAAATGAAGGGATTGAATCCGGGCGCAATGCCAGAGAGCCCGAAATAAAAGAAGGGATTCGAATCCAGGCGCGATGCCAGAGAACCCGAAACAAAACGAAGGGATCAAATCCGACATGATGCCGGAGAACCCGAAACAAAACGAAGGGATCAAATCCGACATGATGCCGGAGAACCCGAAACAAATGAAGGGATAGAACATGTCCAAAGGCCCAAAGAAGGGGCTATGCCCTAGTCTAAGGCATCAACACCATCTTAGAAATCCACCACTGCACATAAAGTCAAAGTCACAAAGCTTGAAATATTACAAACATTCATTCTTGAGGAAAATCCCTCCTCACTAATCCATAACATCTAATATCCACCAACAACTGATAAGGGGCATGCCCCTGTATGTACATCTGAAACTTAAATATCTCGATGAAAACTCTGAAATACATCACTGAAAACCCAATCGTCTGCGCGAGCGAACAGAACAATGAATGGGGGAATGCCCCAATATGCACATCCTTGTTGGGTTAATGAATACTGTGAATCCGATCCTCGATCAGCTCTCAAAAACACTCTATTGTACACCAAAAGACACGTTGTTCATGAAGCGAGACGACGATCGATGAGGATAGAAGAAAATGAAAAGGGATGAGAAGAAAGTAGGAAAACAAGTGGGATACAAATGTAGTAATGAGCGATGATGACGGCAACCATTCCATCCCCGAAAGCATGCCAAATCGAGGCAAGTCACCATAAGATGGGAATGGTGATATGGATAACGGCCCAGGGGACCTAGTGCAAAGGAAACCCAAACCTCATTCCCAATGTGTCTCCCGGATCCATGGAGAAACAGATCATACAATGCTCCCACCCGCCTTTTAGAAGAAAAATAAGTCCCTCAATCGAAAATGACCTCTGATGATCAAGCCATAATACCGTCGGCAAACCATGCTAATCTCAAATACCAATGAAGTAAATGATCAATGTAAGAATGATTAGTGCTCAAAAGTGCTATTTTGAACCTTATTTTTAATAGGTTTTGAGTGCTTTTTGTGTACTAATTGTTATAATTAACCCAATTTACATGTTCGGGTCCCTATTGTACTATTGATCATATTTTGTGGCTAATTTTGTAGTTTTTGTAGGAATTGGAAGCCAAATCGTTGTGTCAATCCAATCATAACAAAGTCGGGTTGATTTCCATCAATTTCATATGGTTTTCTATCAATTTCAACAAGCCGGGAATGAAGAATATCAAAGCAAGAATAAATGAAGAAAATGAATGTAAGAGGCGGCAGTGGAGCAATGGAACAAGAGGGGCTAACAAAGAATGAACAGAGGAAAATTGCCAAGCTGCACCCGCTATGTAGAGAAATTTTCTGATTGTAGTGAAATTTTCATCTCTTCAAACGACCTGCTTTTTGTTTTCTCCTTCTACCCTCATCAGAATATACTAGTTAAAGTTAGATTGGTATTTTCACCTGCTCAGAAGGCTATAAGCCATTTTGTGAACATTTTGTAACCTAACTTTAATTTGAAGCATTCTCAATTACGCCAAGTTAGCCCTCATTTTCTTCTCTTCCTCTTCTCTCACTTTCTAGTCAACCAAACACACCCTTTGAGGATGACAACTCAAAGGATGTTTGGCTAAAACCTCTAAACCATGAAGAAGAGGGTTGCTAGGCTTGGGAAGTAAGGTTTGCATTTTGTTCTGCTTTTTCACGTTAAAGAGGGTTTTGACATTTTGGTTCCCAAATTTACAAACTCTAGGTTTGAAAGCCTTTGATGTACTTTCGGCCAATACTTGGCAGCTTTTAGGGTTCAAAGGTATTCTTAGCTTTAGACACCGATACCCATTAGTTGCTATTACGAGCCATCGGGAGGTAGGTTAAGGTTATATTTTCATCAGAGATGCATCCTCATTGATCAATACTTGGTAATCTTTAGGTTCAAAGGATGCTTATTATTAGATCCACCGAGATTCATTAACGCCTCTTTACTTCTAATCATTGCAGGATTTGGGGTCAAGGTGATAGATTTTCACTGTAGGAACTATAAATGCTAAATAAATGCTTTCTATCAAAAGGAAAATTATTAGGGTTTAGTTTTTAAAGCTAAATGAAGATCCGGTTCGGGAATTGACTATAGGTCATCCTCCCCAACAAGAGGAAATGAACCCGAGGACCTCTTTGTAACCCTATCAACCCAACCTAGCAGCCCAACACTTCAAGGATTTCTTTTTACACTTTATTTTAGTTTATTTTGTTTCGCTTTTCACTTCAACATCAACTCCACACACTTTTTACACCAAACTTGTAACTAAAACAAATTCACCATTTTGAGCCTACTATAAATCATTTGGTACTTAAGAAACCCATCCCCGTGTTCGATCCTAGAGCCGCTTATATCACAGTGAGAGGTTACGCTACTAAGAGTAGGAGACTAGGGTTATAAATTTTGTTGATTCATAACATCTACTGTGGCACGAACTAAAATGCAGCGTCGTTGCCGGATGGTGCCTAAGTGCGAATGATGATTCCGTTGAACACTTGTGATCCTCATCACAAGTTCTCGTGAATTTTCAGATATATATCTTTTATTTTCGCAGGTTTAATTTTGTTTCATTTTATTTTGTTTTTAGCTTACTTTACCCCTTTTTGGTAGAGTTGTTTTTTTTCCTTGTTTGGTGTTTTCTCTGTTCGTGGTGCAGGAGTATATTTTCCAGTGGATAGAAATTTTAAGGCAGCTACTTCACCTGTGACGACATGTCAACGAGGACTATAGGAACCTTCCATAAGTGCACTGCAACCCGGGGAGAAATCCAAACCCATATAGATCCATGAGGGACTATAGAAACCAAGGGATGAGTGCACCCTTCTATAGTGTTTCCCTAACTTATGCACCTCCTGCTTCTCCATTTTATGCCTCAACTCGGGGCCCCAACCACCACAATAATATCTCCACCGAAAGCAAGCCATCCTAAACCTCACCAAGCTGGTGGGTGACGTTATGGAAGAACAGAAGAAATTCAATGCTCAATTGAGTAAAAAAATTCACACTGTGGAGAACTCTCTGAACCAAAAAATTGATGGACTTCAAAGTGAAATGGAGCATAAATTTGACAACCTGCAGTACTCCATTTCAAGGCTTGCCAATCAACATGTTCATCAAGAGAAAGAAAGTCAAGAGCAAGAATGCCTAAGTGACACCATGGTAGAGGAGCAGTGTCAACAACAACTATTATTGTAATCTTTAGACATTGGTGCTGCTGTCTACCCATGTGGGAGAAGTTACGGGAAGAGGTCCCCGTCATTGACCGAGGGAAAATATGGAAGAACAACAATTTAATTCTCGTCTCATCGACTCGCCATACCGCTTCACTACCATACTCACATCCTGTAAACTCGTCATTAAACATACAATTTTTCAGACCGCTTCATTATGCAAACTTAAGAAATAGTAATAATTGTGACAAAATTTTGCCACTACATCAAAAACATTGGCAGGAGCTGCTCACATCGCATGGCACAGCTGATGGTTCGGTAATTAGTTCCTGATGAGCACCCCATCCCTGTATTTTCTATCCACCAAAGCTTCCAAAATTCATCTTAATAAGATCTCAGTTAAATTCATTATGTAACAAAAGTTTACCATTTTGTTTGATTTTTATTATTTTATTTTTGTTTTATTTTAGTTTATTTTGATTTCTTTTCACTCTTATTTTTGTAGGATTTTCTCTCTTAATTTTAAGTTAATCTTTGTTCTAGCTTGTTTTTCATTTTTCTGCAATTTTTCTTAATTTTTCTTGTATTAATTTTTGCAGTTTGAGTGAAATTTTGAAGAAGGAATGAAGATCAGAGAAGCAGGAATGAATAGGAAGTAGGAGAACAAGGGGCAATTTTGCAATTATAGCGAAATTTCGCTAGAATAGGTGGCTTTGAAGTATGCGTAGTAATTTCAGCTACATAGCCGGTTCTCTTCGCTACCCAAATAAAATTTTCGCTACTTCTCCTCATTTTGATTTCGCTTTTAAGCATAGTTTTCATCTCGAACTCCGTTTGTGTGTTTTTGGTACCGTTGGAAAGATTAGAGAGTGTATCCAAATATAGCTAGAACAACACTTTTCATTACTTTCTAATATGGTGTACTTCCAAAATTCTCCAACCGGTTATTTTTTTTCTCTCTTTTCTTCTCCTAACTTGTTTATTTGAAGCCCAAACAGAGTGAATAAGGTGTCGATGGAAATCTTGTGAAGTCTCCTATCCAACAACGATCACATCTCAACAAGGAGGTAACACTTCCTTCCATTACTATCCAATCCGAGCCCCATTGTGGACAATGAGACATTTGGTTGGGTGGGAGAGTTCGCGAAGGAAGTGGCTTTTGCATTTATGTTTTTGCTATTATTTTAAGCAAGCCCACTTTGAGGATGTTCAAAAAAAGGCTGCCTGGTTTTCTCTTTGTAGTCGTTATGCTATACAAATTACTTTTAAAAAATCGGGACCCATTTTCACCCATTTTTTGTGTTTCGTCTAACTCCGTGGCTCGAAAAATTGAAACTTTGTCCAATTCTATTGATGCTTAGATTGGTTCCAGCTCTCGGTCGAGGGGAATGATTAGTTAAATTCTTATCGATTCGACCCTTTTTTCCACCTCAAATTAACCACACAATAAGCACAATAGGTTTCCCAACAATAGGTCGAAAACCCGCCCTACCTCCTAAACACAAACCCACTCCTAGTTTCGCTGACCACTTGTAAATAAAAGTTAAGGACCCCATGAATAGGGGCCACAATGTGTCTTCCAAAAGAAAAGAAAAAGAAAAGAAAAAGAAAAGAGAAAGAAAAAGAAGGAAAATTGCAACGCTTTGCCTTGAAACTCGAGCACGGTCCGAGGGGTTTATAGAAAGCCTTAATGCCCGGTGCCTAATCCAACCGGGTCAGGAGCCACCGACTTAGTGTTCGCTACACGTGGATGGGCTGAGTTTAGCGAAAGTCAGAGAGCGCCGGAGGGGCTCGAAATCATTCGGTCGGGTGAAACCCCACAGAGTTTGTGGGTTCGAAAGATCTCATGACTCGATGCCCTAAACCTTCACCGATGGGAGTCGCCTGCTAACTTCGCTACTGACTTTGGTAAAGTCGAACCCTCAACATTGTACCCTAAAACGCAAAAAGAGTCAGGGAATAAAGTGGTCCCGACTCATTTAGGTCAAGTTAGTGTCCTAGGTGGCGATACAGTGAGCTCGTCAGGGGAGTGCACTTTAGCAGTTTATCATAGAGAACCGATCAAACAAACACTTAGATTTCGTGGAAGTTCCCGGTTGAGTCATCAAGAAGGAAGCCTTTTGATACTCCAATTGTATATCTTATCTTCTCGATGTAGTTATTAGGCTAAGTTTCGTAATTTTCATCGAGGGTTGTGTCTTTACTTCTTCACAACCTTTTTGAACTACAACCTTGTAACATAATTTTGTTATAGTTTTATATGTTTTTTTTATTATTTTCTTCTTGCATTGCTAAGGGAATAGCAATGTGTCAGTTGGGGGGTGTTGGAGAGTTAGCGAAGGAAGTGGCTTTTGCATTTATGTTTTTGTTATTATTTTAAGCAAGCCCATTTTGTGATGTTCAGTGGCTTGCTGGTTTTCCTTTTTGTGAAGCTGTTATACTATATAACTTACTTTTTCAAAAATTGGACCCAATTTGCACCCATTTTTTTGTGTTTTGCCTAACCTTTGTTTTGAAACATTAAAAATTTGTCCAATTCTATTGATGTTAGATTGGTTCCATGCTTGGTTCAGTGAATGATTAGTTGAATTCTTATTGATTTCGACCTTTTTTTTCCACCTCTAGCTAACCACGCACGAAGCACAATAGGTTTCCAACAATAGGTCGAAAACCGCCTACCTCCCAAACATCAGAAACCTACTCCTGGGCTGCTGACCACTTGTAATAGGTTAAGGACCCCCATGAATAGAAGGCCAATGTGTCTTCCAAAAGAAAAGAAAAAGAAAAGAAAAAGAAAAGAGAAAGAAAAAGAAGGAAAATTGTAACACTTTGCCTTGAAACCCGAGCACAGTCCGAGGGATTTGGCGGCGAAAAGCCTTGAAGCCCGGTGCGCTTGCCAATCGGATTGGGAGCCACCGACTCTGGGTTCACTACACGGCGGACGGGCGAGTTTAGCGAGTTGTAGGTGCTGGAGGCTCGAAATCATTCGAAGTCCAGGGTGAAACCTATAGAGTTTGTGGTCGAAAGATCCTCATGACTTGATGGCCTAAACCTTCACTGGTTGGGAGTCATCGGTTAACCCGCAGACTGACTTTGGTGAAGTCGAATCCTCAATATCGCACTCTTACAACGCAAAAAAGAGTCAGGAACAAAAGTGGGTCCCGATCTATTTAGGTTGGTTATGTCCCAGGTGGCGATAGTGAGTTTGGTCAGTGGCAGAGTCTAAAGGTAGTAGTTTATTGTTGAGAACTGGACAAACAAACACTTAGATTTTTTGGTGGAAGTTCCCGGTTGAGTCATCGAGAAGGAAGCTCTTTAGATTGGTCTCATTTCAGATGGCATTCCATTCTCTCGAGGTAGTTATTATGCTAAGTTTCGTAATTTTCACTGAGGGTTAGACATTACTCTTCGCCAACATTTTTGAACTACAACCTTGTAACATAATTTGTTATAGCTCTAAGGCGTTTTTTATTATTCTTTCCTTAAATCGCTAAGGACTAAAGAATAGTGCCTATCAGTGCGAGGAGTTAGCGAAGGAAGGGCTTTTCGTGATTTATGTTTTTGCTATTATTTTAAGCAAGCCCATTTTCAGGATGTTCAACGGTTTAAGTTAGTTTTCCTTTTGTGAAGCTTCTGCTATGCTAAGTACAAATACTTTTTTAAAAATCGACCTACTCAGACTCATATTTTTGTTTCATTTTAACTCGTGGTTTGAAAATCAAAACTTTGTCCAATTCTATTGATGTTAGATTGGTTCCATGCTTGGCCGAGTGAATGATTAGTTGAATTCTTATTACTTGACCTTTTTTTCCACTCCTAGCTAACCATGCACTAAGCACAATAGGTTTCTAACAATAAATTAAACCACTCTACTTCTAAACATTGTAAAAACATACTCTTAATTCGGCTGACCACTTGTAATAGGTTGACCCCATGAATAGAAGGCCAATGGTGCCTCCAAGAAGAAAGAAAGCAAAGCAGAGCAAAAACAGGCAGAAAACAAAAAAAATCGCTTGCCTTGAAACCCGAGCACAGTCCGAGGGGTTTACGGCAAAGCCTTAAAGCCTGGTGCCCTAAGCCAACTGGTTTGGAGCCACCCTAACTGGTTGTTCACTACACGTGGATGGGCGGAGTTTAGCGGAAGCCAGGTGCTGGAGGCTCAAATCATTCTGAAGTCCGGTGAAACTCTATGAGTTTGTGGTCGAATGATCCTCATGACTTGATGCCCCCAAACCTTCACCGCTTTGGGAGTCATCAAGACCTCACTGCACCTGACTTTAGTGAAGTCAAACCTCAACATTGCACCCTACAACGCAAAAAAAGAGTTGAACAAAAGGGTCCCGATCTATTTGTGCTGGTTAGTGTCCTAGGTGGCGACAAGAGCTCGGGCTGGGGGAGAGTGCAATTTAGCCATTTATCATGGAGAACCCATCGTAAACAAAGACTTAGATTTCGGGGTGGAAGTTCCCTGCTGAGTCATCGAGAAGGAAGCTCTTTGATACTCAATTTTGTAAGGCATTCATTCTCTCAATGCAGCTTAAGCAGGCTGCCGTAATTTTCATCGAGGGTTAGGCATTACTTTCACAACTCTTTGAACTGCAACCTCAAACAAATTTTTTTATTATTTTCTTCTTGAATCGCTATGACCAAGAATGCCGGGTTTGGGGTGTCGAGAGTTAGCGATGAAGTGGATTTTGCATTTATGTTTTGTTATTATTTTATGAAGCCCATTTTGTGATGTTTAGTGGCTTGCTGGTTTTCCTTTAGTGAAGTTGTTATGCTATAAAGTTTACTTTAAAAATCGAGACCCATTTTCATGCCCATTTGAGTTTCGGCTTCTAACTCCGTGGTTTGAAAAATTGAAACTTTGTCCAATTCTATTGATGCTAGATTGGTTCCATGTTGGTTGAGTGAATGATTAGTTGAATTCCCTTATTGATTTTGACCTTTTTTCTCAAACCCTACAATCATGCACTAAGCACAAATAGGTTTCAACAATAGGGTCAAAACCGCTCTACTCTCCTAAACATTGTAAACCTACCCTAAATTCTGCTGACCACTTGTAATAGCTTAAGGGACTCTACATGAATAAGGCCAATGTGTCTTCCAAAAGAAAAAGAAAAGAAAAGAAAAGAAAAGAGAAAAAAAAAGAAGAGGAAAATTGCTTTGCCTTGAAACCGACGCGATCAGGGGTTATCGTAGCCTTTAAAACTGATGCCTTAAGCTGGCCCCGGTTAGGAGCCCACTTGGGCTTAGTGTTCACTACACGGGTGGATGGGCGGAGTTTAGCGAGTTGTAGGTGCTTGAGGCTCGAAATCCATTAAGTAGTCGAGATTGAAACTTATAGAGTTGTGGTGAATGATCCTCGTGACTTGATGCCCTAAACCTTCCTTTGGTTAAGTCATCGCAATCCAGTTACGGACTTTGGTGAAGTCGAACCCTCGGCATTGCACCACACATAGCGGTTGTGGAATAAAGTGGGTCCTGATCTATTTAGTTGGTTAGTATCCTGAGTGGTGACGGAGTAGCTTGGTTGGGGAGAGTGTAGTTTAGCGGTTTATTGTTGAGAGCGATCAAACAAACACTTAGATTTTGAGTGAAGTTCTGGATTTGAGTCATCGAGAAAGAGCTCTTTTGTCTCCATTTTGTATGACGCATTCATTCTCTCGAGGTAGTTATTAGGCTAAGTTTCGATAATTTTCATTAAGGGTTAGGCATTACTTCTTCTGACATTTTGAAGCGCAACCTTAACGTAATTTTGTTATAGTTTTATATGTTTTTTATTATTTTCTTCTTGCATTGCTAGGAATTGCTTGATGTCTTGGGTTGAAGTGTGATTAGTGCCCCGAGGTGTGCTATTTTGAACCTTATTTTTGAAAATAGGTTTGAGGCGCTTTTTGTGTACTAATTGTTATAATTAACTTGATTGACATGTTAGGATACTGTTGTACTACTGATCATATTTTGTGGCTAATTTTGTAGTTTTTGTAGGATTTGGAAGCCAAATCGTCGTGTTAATCCAATCATAACAAAGTCGGGTTGATGTCCTTCAATTTCATATGGTTTTCTATCAATTTTAGCAAGCCGGGAATGAAGAATATCAAAGCAAGAAGAAATGGAATAGTTCAGCGTGAATAGTAGCAGTAGGGAGCGATGGAGCGGTAGCAACGATGATGAGCAGGGAGGAAAAATTATTCTGAAATTTGGAAAATTCGCTACATAGAGAATTTCCCGCTATAATGAGGAAATTTACGCTATGTAGCAAAATTTTACCTTGTAAGCCGAAAATTTCGGCTCTTCAACGGCCCCTTTTTTGTTTTCTCTTTCTACCATCATTGTAATTATACTAGTTAGGTTAGATTGGTATTTTCACCTGTTTGTAAGGCTATATAAGCCATTTTGTGAACATTTTGTAACCTAACTTTAATTTGAAGCATTCTTGATTACGGGCCCTTGCTTTTGGCCCTCATATTCTCTCATCTCTTTCCTCTTTCTCTCACTTTCTAGGCAACCAAACACACCCTTTGAGGATGACAACTCAAAGGATGTTTGGCTAAAGCCTCTAAACCTTGAAGAGGGTTGCTAGGCTTAGGAAGTAAGGTTTGCATTTTGTTCCCCTGATACTGCGACGGAGTTTGACGCATTTGGTTTCCCAAATTTACAACTCTAGGTTTAAAGCTCTTTGATGTACTTTCTTTGGCCCAATACTTGGCAAGATTTTGGGGTTAGTGTGATTGTGTAGCTTTATAGATTCAACGTGCCATTAGTTGCTATTCTGACTGCGGAGGTAGGTTAAGGGGTTATATTTTCAACTGTGATCATCACTCATTGATCAATACTTGGTAATCTTTTAGGGTTCGGTGGATGCTTATTATTAGATCCGAGATTCGTGGTTGCCCTTTTCTACGAGATCATTTGTGAGGATGGGTGAGGTGACAGATTTTCTTCAATAGGAACCATAAATGCTAAATATTAACTTTTTATCCAACGAAAAGGAAAATTATTAGGGTTTAGTTTTAAGCTAAATGAAGATCTAGTTCGAAATTGACTATAGGTCATCCTCTGACCATGACGAAATGAATCAGCGGACCTCGCTGTAACCTATCAACTTGACCTGACGACCCAACACTTCAAGGCTTTATTTTACACTTTATTTTAATTTATGTTGTTTTATTTTCAATTTCACAACATCGACTCCACACACTTCACACGAATCCTAAAATCCAAAGTAAATTCACCATTTGAGCCTACGGTAAATCATTTGGTAAGAAGAAAACCCATCCTGTGTTCGATCTAGAGCTACTATCTTTGCATTAGTTACGCTCACGGCGTGGAGTATTAGGTTATAAATTTTATTGATTCATAACACCTACGTTGTACCAGTCACTAAACTCTTTTCTTTTTCTTCATTTTTTTCTTCTTAAACAACCAACAAAAGTAGATGAATGCCACACTAGCACAATCTAACCAATGAACCTCAATCGCAAACCAAATGGTCCTGAGCTAAGACTCATAGATCCAAACCTTAAGGGTGGAAAGGGTTTAACCGGCTAACACAGCTCGAGACATGGCGTGTCATCGTCATATAGGGAAAATAAAATTAAGAAAAGAAAGCAGATGATAGAAGCAGAAAACTCAAAGGCAAGCGAAGTGAAGATGCAAAATGGAGAAGAAAAAGAGCGAGGTAATGATGCAGAAAGAACAAGCGAAGAATGACACAATGCTCACAATGCTCGGCCACATCGATTAATAATACAAGCACATAGGGCGAGGCCGACCCAGATCGAAAAGGTATGCAAAATTTGAATAAAAAAAAAAGGCCATAATGTCATGAGTGTGAGGCTCAAGGGCTAGCAATGGGGATGTATCAATGTATGGGTGTGCGATAGGGAATATGGCTCTACTCGAGTGATGACCACATATCCTGGAGCCGCTGAGTCCTCGCATAAAACTTCTTTAGGCAGATCCATGTTGGTAGCTCATGGCCCAATTTAAATACAGGTCTCTCTCATTGTTGCTTCCTTTTTAGATTGAATCTCGAATAACATATGACCTACTCTGATTCGGTCCTAAACTTGCCTACTAGGGCCGTGAGCAATCCTAAGGACTTTTCGAGAGATAGGTCGCGCCTTTTACAGAGCTTCTAGGCTTGGCCATTTACGGGTCTGAGGTCATCTTCCTCTGATGAAGCTGAACATGATCTGCCCTCGATCTCCTCTCATCCCCAAGGCTAAGGCGATCATAATGGTAGGCCCACTTTCGACCTCGGATGTCTGTTGGCTTTAGTGCTACTCCCGAATCCCATCTCAAATCTCAACAAGTAACAACGCCTGCATACCATACACGAAATGCAGGGGTAGCTCAGTGGGGTATATGAAAAGATGCGATAAGCCCGTAATGCGAAATGGTTCTTTGACCTTGGTAGCAAAGAAGTCTGACCATATTTCTCAAAAATCCTCTTGATAATTCTTGTTGTGGCCTCATTGCCTCATTAGTTTGTGCTTTTGTACGAGCCGATGCAGTGATGTGAATGCCGTACTCTTGAATCGGCGTGTGCCTCGCCTGATGCACCCTACATCGGAAATCAGCTCGTGAGGGACCCAATATCAGTAGATAATGTGCGATCTGATGAATTTGGCCGCCACGGCGTGTCGATCGACATAGGCGAGCTTCCACCAACGGTGAAATAGTCGTGACTAAAATGTACTCATGCCCATTGGAAGACAGTGAGATCTTCTAATAATATCAATACCCCATGCGAAAATGGCCAAGTGTGAGTGCATGTAACTCGAGAAAAGTGGGCCGTGTATCCAGTCTCGAATCCATTACGACACTCAGGACATCCTCTGTCTGAGTGGCAATATCACAATCTCCGTGGTCATCAAAAGTAAAGTGATCCTCGTGATTTCGCATTGGTATATGACTTTCTATGTGCGGGCCACAGACTCTTGCATGAACCTCTCTCATCATTCGATCTGTAGAAGCACGGTATAGACATAATAACAACATGCCATCGAGCGATCTCCTATATAGTGCATCCCAACAAACAACAAATCTAGCGGCTAAATGTCTCAATGCTCTCATATCCTTGGCTAGGGTGACTGCAGGTAAGTCTTGGCATGATAGAAGCCCCGATAAATATCGTGGTACCAAGGTGGCCTCATCTTGAACCTCAATATCTCGATCAAACTGACGATGGGTGGGTGCGGACCTAGTCTCGATCAACAATGGCCGCATAGTCATTCAGGTAGGAATCTGAATCACAGAGAAGCCCGAGGTGGCTAGCGCGTGATGCGATTCTACACTTTGGAGCGAATGTATATATATCCCAGCTCATAAAACCTATCAACCCCTGACAAATCCAAGTAAGCATGGTAGGGCTTGGCTTCTCATCTAAAGTCCTCCCAGTACCACGGAGTGCTAAATAGCGAGTTGAATCCTAGTGGATCTCAGTATGCAACTCAGATGAAGTGCGATCTACAGGCACGTAATGTAAGCCTCATACTCAACTATATTATTCGTCAACCGATGATGATTAGAGAATTTCAACCAGACTGATTTGGGAATTTGATCACCTTGTGGTGATATTAATAGAATACCAATGCCAAATCCTGATTGATTAGCGACACCATCAAAGTACAACCACCATCCTGCGATACTGGTCATGGAAACTAACTGCTCATCAAGGAAATCATCATCAATCGGTATGTCATCGGATATAGGCAAGGAAGTCAGATGATCTATAACAACGCTTCCCTTTACTAATTTACGTGCTGAAACATCTTGAATATCAAACTCGCTCCAGCGTCTGCCATCTCATGAAACTGTCGGTCCTCTTGACTATAAAACGAGATACCTCAGCGGACAATCCTTGAGACGAAAGTATGGAATATTCTGTCACATAATGTCTCAGTCTCCTAGTGGCCCAAAACAATGCCAAACAGAGGCGCTCAATCATAATGTATATGCACTCATACTCTAGCATCCTCTTACTCAGATGATAGATGGCTCGCTCCTTCCCTAAATTATCGAGCTAAGCTAGCATGCATCCTAAGGCCATGTTTGAAACTGACAAATACATAAGCAAAGGGCACCTTGGTATAAGAGGCACTAAAATTGGAGAGAAAGGAGACACTCCTTAATCTTCTCAAAGCTTGGCAATCATCATTCAGCTACGTAAGTGGTTCTTCCTCGGAAGATGGAAGATAGAGCTCGCATAATCTGTCGGTTCTTGATGAAGCAGTGATATACTGTAATCTGCCTAGAAAGCCTCTTATCTCTTTCTCGGTCCTCGGGGCAAGCATGTCAAGTATGGCCCTGATCTTTTCAGGATCAACCTTTATACCAGCTCACTATGATGTGTCTAACAATTTCGAAGTTACCCGGAATTTGTACTTCTTAGGGTTCAACCTCAGCTTGAACCGTTTGATTCTCTCAAAGAACCTCTATAAGGCTACTAAGTGATTTGCCCTGTCTCGAGACTTCACTATCATGTCGTCCACATATACCTCGACATTTCTATGCATTATGTCATGGAACAAAGTAGTAGCAGTCTTCAACCCAAATGATAAGTGGCTCCTGAATTCTTCAACCCAAATAGCATAACCTGGTAATAGTAAGTACCCCACTCAATAATGAAAAAGAAGTCTTCTCTCCCCTTATCCCTGGAGCCGTCATAACTTTGATTATACGAGAAAATCCATGTGAAGGACAACGTCGAATGTCTGCCGGTCTTGTCAACAATGCTCCCGATGTGTGGGAGGAAAATCATCATAGGGCGGCTTTGTTCGAATCACGAAATTACACACAAACTCTAACCTTGCCATCCTTTTTAGGAACAGGGAAGACATTAGCTAGCCACTCAGGATACTCAACCATTGTGAACTTGACAAGTTGCTTATGAATTTCTTCCTTAACCTGCTGAGAGCTCCATCGAGGGGTGTAGTCTGGTCGATTGCAGCAGCGGCAACATGTGGTAGAATGGAATGAGTGATCTTGCACTATAGAAGAGTCAAGGCCCAACATGTCCTCATATGACCATGAAAATACATCCAAGTATGACTGACGGTCGATCAATCTACTCCTATCATCAGGGGATAGGGAAGAGCCAATCCTAATCTCCTTGGGTCGATCTGGTGTCCCAAAATCTATCAACTTTGTGCTACCAGTAATGGGTGTAACTTTCCTGTCCTTTGTATCAGAATCACACTCTTACTGGCCACCCAGTGGGTCATCTGTGTCTCCCACATCATCAACATCATATATATGTGTTGTGGGTGCTGATGGTGTAATTAAAGGAAAATGTTGTGACACGGGGAGGAAATACTTTCGAAAATACTCGTATCATTGTACCATGAAATATCATCGAAGCGAGTGACAAACTCGAACATAGTGTCAAAAGAAAGAGGTAGGTCTACAGAGTCGAATGCTCCCTTAACAAAAACAGTATTATGAATAATATCGGTACCATGATCCATAATCATCATCCTCTACAGCATAGAAATCCCGAGCATATAAAAGCGAGCAAGGCGAGTAGAGTTTGCATACAGAGGCTGTGGCCAATGTCGATCATGTCCATTGCATCAGCGTAGGCATCATAAAGTGTCACATCCTCAAAATCAATAGCAGAAACTCCAAACATGTCAAAAGCATAATGGGGCTCGTGTGGGGCTGCATCGAGGATACGACCTATGCCGATCATGTCCATCTCGTCTATGTAAGTATCAGGAAGAGTCACTCCATCAGTATCATCCCCTAAATCCATAGGTAGGTCATAGTCAAGGACCTCCTTGAAACATAGAACACACTAGCTCGACTCGGTGATGGAGATTGCGACTATCCTTGGCACCGGGTGCCGATGATCTGAACTAAAACACATATGTCCACAGGGCCCTCTTTTGGATTCCTTGGATCCATCTATCTACAAAGCATGATTAGTACCTGTCACGAGGTTTTGTGCTCGATCCTCAGCCAAAGTAGTCAGCCAACTTAAAGGTATACAGGCGGAGGGGATAATCGAATGGAACCCCAGACAGGCGAGCCCTCGCCTTGTCCCGACGAAGTTGTGCCATGTGGCTTGCATCGTCCTACATGGGATTTGTAACTGGCTCCCGCCCAGGGTATGTCATGATCGACTATATAAAGTAAACTTGTGCGGCCTCTATTGGTGGCTTGACCCTGACTGAGCTAGGCATATAGGACATGCCTCTCATCATACTAAGTATCAAAGTCTTTGTTGTCTTGATTGAAGACATAGGCACCGGAGTCCTGTACATCATCCTCTAAGCGACAACTGAACCTCATAAAGTAAACTACAGATCAAATGTAGGTCATCCTACGTGGGCGATATGTAACACGAGATCGAGAAGAAGTAACAACTTATCTCTATCATGTTGTAGCCGATGTCACGCCCCTCGTGTATGAACTTTAACCGATGAAGGAAGATGGTATAACACCCGTACTCATGAATCTGAAAGGCGACGAAGCGGGTTGGATAGTGAGATCCTCGAAATACGAAATAGTAGCGAATTATCGGTAGCTGATCGCGAAAGCATTTCTCTTGAGTGTGCCCTCTTGTCCTTTGAGTCCCATCATAAGCTCTGACGGTCTGTGAAGAAGGCCCATAATTAGTCAGCGAAAATCTAAATGCAATGGTAGTAAACTACGGACAGAAGTTCAGGGCGGAGCCATTGTCCAGTAGGACAGACGACACCCGACGGCCTGAACAAGCAACATCAATGATTAAGGGTCGAACATGATCTGATCCCTCGGATGGTGAATCGTCATCAGAAAACGCAATGCATGTAGCTCTATCGGTTGTCAGAAAGTGAATAAGCCCCTTAGGGGTAGGGTAGTGGTAGTGAGTAGTGTCGGCTACGATCGACTAAGTGCTCACAATAAATGCATCTCCCATGAGTATTATATGAGGTTAATAGGCTCCAGGATGGATATACGAGGCACAGTGTAGTGTAGCCCCAGTATAATCTCATCATTGTCTCTCACGAACATCCTCTCTGTTGTTGTGCCATCAAATGGCTTTGTCGATGAGTGGAGGCTAGCCTCTGCTTCGTTAATAGCAATCCCAAAACATCCACATGGATAGACCCGTACCATACGGGAATAGAATGAAGGGTGTCATGGGTGAACATCTTTATGAGTATCTGAGGTGAAATTGAGTCGTTTGGGAACCTCATCTGGGATAAGTACACGAATGGCCTGGGATACGCTAGGTAGAGTGTATCCCTTCAAATTTGAGTTTGTGTATAAAGCGATGGGATTGTGTAGCCTCTCCATCCCATCCATCATGAATATCTCGTCTCTCGAAAACTTAACCGAATGTACACCCTCTCATGGGTGGAGAGTGCGACTCGTGACATGAGTAGGAAGCGGATCACGTAGTCAACGCAGGGCATCCGAAGTCATGAATGGTGTGTCTCGGCATCTCAGTACATTTTGTATCATGGCTGCGGTCGTGCCACGATTAGGGTGATCGGAATCAACAAAATTTGTATCCTATATTCCTCTCTGCCGTGGGTAATGAACAGGTGGGTGGGATGGGACAGGACATCCCTGGAAATGATTAAACCATCATGTTTGAAAAATGGTGAGACTTTTGTTTAGTTTTCGGATTTGCATTAAAGTGTTGGAGTTAATTGTCGAAATTGCGAAATAGCTTAAATGAAATGTGAAATGGTGACCTTGAAGGCTTGGAGTCAGCTTAGTAAAATGGGGTTATGAAGGTGTCCTCGGGTTATTTCGCATTAGGGGAAAATGACATATAGTCATGGCCAGCTAGGATCTTTTAGCTTTAAAGCTAACCCTTAAAACACTCATATTTGAGTCGAGCATATATTGAGCATTTAATGTTCCAATCAGTTTGAAAACATAGCATTTAACCTCATTTCAATGGCTCGTAAATGACATCTAAAGAATGTCATTGCATCTACCATTAAGAATGGCAGAACCACTGGCGACAGTGTTGACAGAAGGAGCAGTGAAATAGCGATTAAAACCTGGTTGGGAAAGTTTGGACATGATCTGTATTTTTGTTTTCATTAGGTGAATTTGCTATGACAACAACTCAAGCCAGCGACCTCTGCTGGGCTGGGTTTGTGGCAGCATCATGAGCTTGTCATCTCGAGGGGTGTGTTTGAGCTGAGAAGAATGGAGAGGAAGATGAACAGTTTGTGACCCTAATAAAAATTTGTCTTGAAAGCTTGTTTTAATGAAAAGTTAGGGTTACAAAAGCCATAAGGTGGCTTATATAGTCAACCAACATGTGTGAAATACCAAAAATACCTAAAATACATGGTTCTGATAGGGACCAAATGGGAATTATACAAAGCAGGGCCGTTTGGAACCAAGAAACATAGGGGAGGATTTTCGCTATGTAGTGAATTTCACTATCATAGCGAAAATTTCGCTATGATAGCGGAGGAATTTAAGCTATCATAAGCGAATACAAGAGCATAGTGAAATTCAGAATTTTAAGCTATGCCTGATGTTTTCATTATGATGTGAATTTTCGTTATGATAGTGAAATTTCGCTAGCTTAGCGAAAAACTGTGCATAGCGAAAAACTGTGCATAGCGAAATTTTCGCAGGGATTGCAAAATTTTCGCTATGGTTGCGAAATTTTATGATCCTTCTTGATTTTCCTGATGCATAGCGAAATCCTGTGACCTGCGCCCCCTTCTGCATTGCCTCCTACATCCACTTGGCCTCCGTTTCATCGATTACACTTGACATTTTGCTTCATTTCGGCAGTGAAATCAGGAATTCTCAACATTCGGCGCAATCACGACACCAAACTTGAAATTATGATTGAGGCTATAAGAGCACATAAAATTGCAAAGCAAACTCGAAAGCGAAATTAGTGGTACTAAATTGGACTTGCACATGTCGGTGGCTTAATTCACGCGATTAGTGCGAAAGCACTCAAAACCTATCTTGAATAGGTTTCGAAATAGCACTTTTGGTCTTAATCACACCCAACCCAGGTACGTTGCTAGTCCCTTAGCGATACTAAAAACAATTAAGGTATGCATCTTGTGCTTTTACAAAAGTGTATATTGTTGAAAAAGTGTGTGTATACAGTAGGGTCTTGCCTTGATCTTTGAGGAAGCAATTTATTTCTATACAAAAACCATCATGAGAGAACAATTGCCGTATAAGAAACGAGTTTTAGGGCAACATCGGTTCAAAGTCAACCTAAATTTCCACCTAAATCTAAGTGTTCTTAAGGTGACTGGAGTTAGTAGATAAGTTCTGAAATTTATTCCCTCCCCTGACAGCTCTTCTTGGGGACCTTAAAGCTGATGACCCCGACCTAAATAGAACCAACTACACTCTTATTTCTTCTTTGATTGTATTGCGGGATGCAATCTTTAAAAGCTTCGATTTCTGAGAAATTAAAGTGAAGGTCCACAAATGACTCCAACCGATTAAGGTTTAGGGCATCGTAAAGAAAGGATCGTGACCATAAACTCTACGGGCTTCACCAGGACTTGAATGACCGAATTAAGCACCTGACTCGCTAAACTCACCCGTCGACCGGGTGAGAACACAAGTCGATGACTCTGACCGATTAAGGCAGGGCATCGGGCTTTAAAGGCTTTAGCCGTATACCCCTCGGGTAGGTGTTAGGTTTTGAAATGACGTCACGACTTTTATTTTTCTTTTTCTTCTTTTCTTTTTCTTTTTGCTTTTTCTTTTCTTTTTCATTTGGAAGACTACGGTGGCCTTCTTTTGTGGGTAACACAAACCTATTATGGGTCATCAGCCGGATCGAGGCTCGGTTTGCAAAGTGAAAGAGTATATAGCTTCTCAACCTATTGATAAGCGAGTGTGCGTGTGTGAATTAGTTAAAGGTGGATATCTGAGTTGAATCTGGCTGGAACTGTCGACCAAAAACTAAATCATGCATGGAATTGTTCTAACATGAAGGTAGCATCTGAGGGCTTCAATTCTCAATGAAGCGAAGTAGAAACACAAAATGACACAAAAAAATTGATTTGCAAAAGTGTAGAAAAATGTAAATAATGCTATAAAGCTTTTGATATAACCAAAGTGGTTAATACATGATTAAAATAGCTAAACACATACAAAAATATCACTGCCTACTATTGGCTAATACATGAATCCTATCCAATCCTATACAAAATGAGTAGGCAGTTGATAAAGTAAACTATACAAATATGATAGAAGACACTCTGACTAACTTTTCCCCCAGGCAGGTATAAATAAGTCTCCAGGTAGGGGTCGAAGGCTAAAGAGGGAGTGCGACCCGCCTCCTATTGTGGTGGTGGATGTGTGGTGGATCTGAAGGCTGGCTGCGACAGGTGGCACAGCATGTCGGGAGGCTGCTAGCTCTTGAGTTTGGTCTCGAATGGTACGTGCCCAGGCTCGGCGGAGAGTAGGGTGACTCATGATTCGAAGAAGCATGGCGTGACTATGTGCTAGAGTAGCCTCGGATCGGGCCATCAGCTGTCAGCCAGCCTTTGAGTAGTAGCAAGCGCATGGCTTGACATCCATAACGTGAAGCTCCACTAGGCGATATGAATATGCTCTGAGGCTGGCTGTATTTGTGTGAAGAGTAGAGCGATTAGCGAGGGGCTGGGGCGAGTGGGAGGTGGAGGTGGGAGGAGATGAATGCAGGCCGAGCTCCGCCTCTACCTGCCTCGGGGAACAGGATCCTCCCCCCTCGGTGGGTCCTCTGGTACATCATCTGCTGCCTCCTCCTGATCCTGCTGCCGGAGAATAATGGAGATCGGCATGTAAAGAGATCGCTCCGCCAGACCCAGGACCGGTACGGCGATCCTCAGCTCGATGCGTGGCTCCTCAGGGAACCCCAAATGCTCCAAGACCTGGCTCAGCAACCTCAGCATCAATAATGGTAAGCTCATTTCGAGCAGGCCCATACGGTGGACCTTCTCCTCAGTCACGTGGGGAGGTCATGACCGGCTGAGGAGGGACTAAACCCGATCCCTGAGGATCACGTACGAGAGCCTCGTTATGGCTCCACTGCGGCCCGAACATAATGCTACGATTGGAATGGCAGTGCAGGAGTGGAGTGGTGAGGAGCATACGTAGGCGGGGCTGCTGCTTAGGAAGAATACGGGTCAGTGAGTATCTTTCGACTTTAGGCAATGGACCATCTCTCTTGTGATGGATGGGGCAATTTCTATATCCTCCCGAATTTGCAGGCCTCTGTGGCGAGACTGGCATTGTAATGTAGTAGCACGAGTACTCCGGCGGCGGAGTCACGGCTGAGCCGGCGGGCTCCAACGGACTAGGTACTCCCCGGGATGTCATAGTATGGTAAAACTTGAGAGCCTGGCAGGGGATAATAGAACTTTGTCAGCGGTGTCATGGATGGAAGCGAAAGAATCTTGCGTGATCGACCTCATCAAGTCTACGAGCCCCGCGGGTCTGTGAGGTGGCGGTACATCATAAAGGGCTCCCATGGAAGTCCACTGACGCAGCGGTCACATTACGAATCGGGTACATTTGGTGAACATGGGGCGCCTGATCCTCGAGGCCGGTGATAGCTGGGGTGATGAGCCCTCATCAGTTGGGGGGAGGTGACGACTCGGACCGAGATCTCGAAGACTCCAGGGCCCTAATGTCAGGGCCCGACAGAGGGTCGAGCCCTCTGCGTCGATCTAGGGTCTTTGAACCTAACCTGGGCCTATGGTGATAACCACCAGTGCGAACCATGTCTGTGGTCTGGGGCGTCTTGTAGGGGCGAGACGAGACTGGTGGCGCGGTATGGGGTGGCCCCCGTGGGGCGGCGGCAGTGCGATGGGCTCTTTGTGGGGGCGGCGACAGCGGGTCGGGAGACTACGGCCCTTTCAGGTTGTGGCGGTGGAGAGAATTTGGGCACGAGTCACTAAGCGCTAGGGGACGGGCCGATTCATGCCACGGTAGAGATTGATGCGGAATCAACAAAATTTATATTCCTAAGTTCCTCCCTACTATAGTAGTCGAGCTCTTTGTGGTAAGCGGTCTAGAATTCGGAACACGAGGATGGGTTTTCATCCCACGAATGATTTGCATTAGTGTTTGAAAAATTGTGGTGAGGCTTTAGTTTGGATTTTGGATTTTGTTAAAAACGGGGAGTTGGTTGTTATTTGGTTAAGCATGGCTTAAATGAAGGTGTGAAATGGTAACCTTGAAGGCTTGGAGTCAGCTTGATAACATGGGGTATTACGGTGTCCTCGGGTTATTTCCTCGCATTAGAATGATTATTGTATAATTGAAGCGAAATAGGATCTTTGTTTAGCTATAAAACCTAACCACAAAAACCACTCCCCATTTGGTCAGCAAGTACTAAACATTCAAGTCCCATTCAGTTTGAAATACAGCATTTAACCTCATTCCCGTGGCTCGTAAATGACATCTAAAGAATGTCGGTGCATCTACAAGTGAAATGTAGTGAACCACTAAAGCATAGTATTGACGGAAAGACATTAAATGGCATGAGCCAACGCCCTAGTTTGGAAAAATTTGGGAACCATAAATCGATGCTGTATCATTGAAGCATGAGGGGACTGACTGCGGCAGCCCCGAGAAGCTAAGCTAGCAGCCCTCGTCTTCAAGCTATGAGAGCAGCGAAGCATCCGCTTGAGTTGTCATCCTCGAAGGGTGTGTTTGGCAGCCGAGAAAATGAGAGAAAGAGGAGAGAGAAGAGAGCAAAATGAGACCTAAAATGAAAGCTCGTAGGAAAACTTTATAAAATGAAAAGTTGCTTAGGGTTACAAAGTTAAAGGGGCTTATATAGTCAAGCCCAAAGTGTGAAAATACAAAAATGCCTAAAATATGAAATTACATAAGGAATGAGTGGTAATATATCAAAGCATTGGTCGTTTGGCATCGAGAATTCCAAAAACACGAAATTTGAGATTTTGCTATGCGGAGATTTAAGCTATGTTAGCGAATTTCGCTAGCTACTTGAATTCTGAGATGTGAGAATTGAGAGATTTCGCTAGGAACTGATGAATTTAAGCTGGCTAGAAGCCCCTGCTCTAACAGCGAAATTTGTGTGAGATAAGCGAAAATGGAAGAATTTGCTAAAACCTGATGAAATTTTGCTAGCTAGCGAAATTTCGCTAGCTATGAGAGTACCTCACATAGCGAATTTAGCTAGGTTGCGAATTTTAGCTGATTGCGAAATTGCCCCATGATCGACAAATTTTAAGCAATCATAGCGAAAATCGGTATGATCTGCTTCCGGCTTTGCTGCGCATTCTCTTGCATCCTTCTTCCTTAGCAATCCACTTCACATTTGTGGTTGAAACCTTTGTGAATCCTCAGCATTCGGAACATATCTTGACATCAAAATTGAACTAATTGGCTGAGGCGCGCAAAAACATGTGAAATTACCAAAAACAAAATCGAAATGGAATTAGTGAAACTAAGTGGACCTGCACACATCAATTGGCTTAATTGATATGATTAGTGCGCAAAAAGCACTCAAAACCTATTGTGAATAGGGCTCAAAATAGCCCCTTTTGGGCACTAATCACACCCCCAACTGACACGTTGCTAGTCCCTTAGCAATGCTAAAAATAATAATGTGATGCATGCTGTGCTTTTACAAAAAGTGTATGTGGTTCAAAAAGCGTATGTACAGGTAAGCTTTACCTTTAGCATGAATAATTTACACCCTGTATAAAAACCAGTCATGAAAGAACAAAAACTATATATGAACAAATTTTAGGGCAACATCGGTTTCCAGGAAGTCAACCTGAATTTCCACCAAAATCTAATTGTTCCTAGTACTTAACCGGCAGGTCGATAAAATGCAAAGCTATTCCTCCCTGACTGGCCCTCACGCCATGGCCTTAAGCTGACGACCTAAATAGGACTAGTTACACTCTTATTTCTTCTTGATTGCAATGTAGGGTGCAATGCTAAAAAACTCGACTTCACCAAGGTCGGGTTATGCGGGTCCATCGATGACTCTGACGATTAAGGTTTAGGGCGTGTGAAAGTCCCTTGACCCTGAGCTTCTGCGGAGGCTTCGCTAGGACTCAGATGACTTCGAAATTAAGCACACAACCACGCTAAACTCTGCCATTCACCCAGGTGTAGCAAACACTAGAGTCGATGACTCGACCAATTAAGGTTTAGGGCATCGGGCTTTAAAGGCTTTCGCCATATACCTCTCGGACCGTGTTCGGGTTTTGAGCAGCGTCCGACTTTTATTTTCCTTTTTCTTCTTTTCTTTTTCTTTTTGCTTTTTCTTTTCCTTTTTAGAAGACTTCATTGGTCTTCATACATGGGTAACAAAAACCTATTATGGGTTGTCAACACGTCTAAGCGACTTTGCAAGGTGAAAAGAGGTATATAGCTTAGCGACTGGTGAGAGTACGATACGGTGTGCGGTGTGTGAATAGCTAAAGGGAGAATGTTCGAGGGTTGAATATCTGAAACCTCGATTGACGAAGCTAAATCATGCATGGAACTATTCTAACATTAAAGGTAACATTCGAGGCTTGATTTTCAATTAAAGGTAAAGAGAATATACACAAAATGGAGACCTGAAAGTAATTGCAAAGTGGTAAATGTAAACTAGTGCTATAAAGCTTTTGATATAACGAAATGGCTAATACATGCTTGATATAGCTAAACATAACAAAGGTATCCTTTACTACTTGATACCAGCGCTAATACATAGATCCCTATACAAAATGAGTAGGCAGTTGATAAAGCTGAAAACTGTACAAAAACATGATAGAAGACACTCTTAACTCTAACTTTTCCTCCCGGCCCAGTATAGACGTAGCCATGGGGGTAGGAAAGTTAGAGGCAGGGAAGTGTGACCACCTGATCTCGCGATGGTGGTGGATGCGAGATTCTTCTTTCTTTGTGGCCGACCATGTCTAAGGAAATTTCTTCTTCTTTGTGGGCTCATCTCGATGGGCAGGAACATGCAGTAGACCGAGGTGACTCATGATCTGCGAGGGCATGGTATGTGTCTCTAAAAGTGGTCTCGGCTCGAGTCGATCTGTTGTGATGCTTGTGTAGTGGCTGTGAGCAGACGGCATCATGCGGCTTCGAGCTCCCTGGGCGACATGAACATGCTCTGGAGAATGATGCGCAGTATATGATGGGTCGGGAGTGTTAGCAGGGGCTGTGGCTGATGGATGTTAAGGAGGAGATGGAGGAGATGAATCTGGCACTGGGCTCCTCGCCACCTCTGCCTCCACCTCGGGAACATGATCATCTCTCCTCTGGGAGTCCTCTGCCTCCTCATCTGCTACCTCCTCCTGGTCCTGCTGCTGGAGAAGAAAATAAATCGGCATCACCATGGCTCGCTCCATGGTCAGGACCCGAGAGATCTGATCCTCCTCTCGATACGGGGCTCCTCCGAAAATCCTAAATGCTCCAGGACCTGGCTCAATAGTCGCGACATCAACAAAGGTATACTCTCAGCTCGAGCCGGGGCGGGTTGCGGTGGACCTTATCTTGAAATCGTGGCGGTCATAACTTGACTCGGAGGGAGGCCGAACAGGGCTCCCTCCCGAGATCAGTCTGAGAGCCTCAGTATGGCTCCCTCGCGGGGCGTAGTCTTTGTAGCGGGAAGGCTGGTCAGGACGGGTGATCAATGAAAACATGAGGCGGGGCTGCCTCTAAAAATCTTGAGGTCGGCCATGAGTGTCTCCCCGGCGAGGCGGCGGACCATCTCCCTGCGTGTCGGCTGAGGCCCAGGCAGATAACCTCGAATTGGCTGCTTTGGTAGCGGGCCTAAGGTAGCTGAAATGTCCATTGCTTTCGGAGTACTCTGGTCGATCGTCAATAGTGAATCGGAGCTCCAGTGGACTCGGCACTCCTCAGGAAGTCATGGAGTGGTAGAACTAAACCCACCGGGGATAGTAGAGCTGCGAGGCGTCATGAGCGGGGAGGGAGTGCGTATGGCACAACCTCATAGATCTCGCTAGGGGTCGGCGATTCGACGCCTTGCGTCGTAATATGACTCCCCATGAAAATCTTTGGAGTGGAGCCACATTCCACTGGACGGGTTCAGGCAAATAATGGCCGCTTTGATCCTCGTGAGGCGGGTGATAAGCCCAGGCGATGAGCTCTCCTCTCTAACTGGCGGTGTAGGACGCGGCTTGGGCTGAGATGATGAAGACTCCCAGATTTGATGTACGGGACCCGGCTTGGAGGCGGGCCCTCTGGATCATCTCTAGGTAATGGGAGGGACCGGGTCCCCATCGGGTCGATACCTCCTGAACCTACAGGGCTCGGGGAGCGAAGCAAGGCTAATTGAAAGTGGGCTGCTCCTCTGCTCTGGAGTCTTTGAACTTTGACTCGGGGCCTCGGTGGGACCACCTCTAGTGCGTACCATATGTAGTCATGGGGAGGCACCCGGGGCTAGCGGTGGAATGGCAGTATGCTGCTCACACTATGTTGAATGGGGCTAGGTTGAACCACGAGACACGGCTAGGCAGAACCGTTTGTGGATGGCGTTGGGGTCTGAACCACGATTAGATGGGATCCCGGTGATGGCGCGCCCACGGTTGTGGACTAATGGAACTTCTTTGTGGGGCGGCAGACCGAGGGCACGGTGCGCGCGCGGCCCGAGGGGAGCCGGGGCACGCCGCGGGCGGCGACAATGAGGCGGGGCCCGATGTGGGTCGACGAGGGCGGCTGATCTTTGAGTGCGGTGCGAGATTCTTAGTGGTGTATGGGACCTGGACTCGGGCCTTGCACGGTAGGAGTGGACGGGACACGGTAATGGAGGCTTAGGGAGGTTTCCCAGGTGTGAATGAAAATGAGGGTTTTTTCAATTAAAGGTAAGAGAATATACACAAAATGGAGACACAAAAATGAATTGCAAAGTGTAGTAAAATGTAAATAGTGCTATAAAGCTTTTGATATAACCAAAATGGCTAATACATGCTTGATATAGCTGTTATAAAGAGTGTCCTTTGCTACTAACTAGCTAATACATGAATCTATACAAAATGAGTAAGAGTTGATAAAAATTTGAAAAGCGTCTGAAAACATGATAGAAAGCACTCCTAACTCTAACTTTTCCTCCCGATAAAGTATAGACATGTCATAGGGGTAGGAAAGTTGAGGCAGGAGTGTAGACCACCTGATCTCGCGGTGGTGGTGGATGCGAGGCTGTAGCTGGCTGTGGCCGACATGTCCCAAGGAGGAACTGCTGGCTGCTTGTGGGCTCATCTCGATGGGCAGGAACATGCGGTAGACCGAGGTGACTCATGATCTGTAGGAGCATGGTATGACAATGCTCTAAAGTGGTCTCGGCTCGAGTCAATCTACGGTCGTCGATGCTTGTGTAGTAGCCCGATGAGCAGGACGGCATCATGCTTGACTCCCGAGCTCCTTGGCCCGACATGAACATGCTCTACGGAGAATCTTTATATTTGTATATGATGGCGGGAGTGTCACGGACAGGCAACAGGTGATGGATGTTAAGGAGGAATGGAGGGATGAATGCGCCTTTGGGCTCCCTCTACCTCTGCCTCCATCTCGGGAACATGATCATCTCTCACTTCAGGGAGTCCTACCAGCCATAAATGCCTGCTACATCCTCCTGGTCCTTCTTTCTTTGGAGAAAATAAATCGGCATCACCATGGCTTAAGCTCCATGGTCGGGACCGAGCATCGATCCTCCTCTCGATCTGAGCTCCTCAGAAAATCGTCTTGGGACTGGCTCGATAGTCGACATGTGGTATACTCACCATTTCGAGCCGGGCCCTTGCGGTGGACCTTATCTTGAAGTCTGTGAGGCGGTCCATAACCAACTCGGAGAAGCAGACGATCCCTCGAGATCGGATCTGAGCCTCGATGGCTCCCTTCTGTTGGACGATAGTCTTGTAGCGGGAGAGGTATTTACAGTCGGGAGAAGGTGATCGATGAGAAGCATCGGGCGGGGCGCCTCTGAAGTCTTGGTCGGCCATGAGTGTCTCGGCGGGCGGTGACCATCTCTCTGTGTCGGGTGAGGCCGATCTAGATAACCTCGAGGTGGCTGCTTTGCTGGCAGGCCTAAAGCAGCTGAAATGTCCGCTGCTCGGAGTACTCCTAGTCGATCATCAATAGCAAATCAGACTCCGGACTCAGCGCTCCCAGGAAGTAAGTAGGTGCGGCGTAGCACCAGCTTGGGGATAGTAGAACTGTCGCGGCGTCATGAACGGCAGGAGGGAGTACTGTGTAAGCAACCTCATGGAATCTCGCCGAGGGTCGGCGATCGTGTACGTCGTAATATGACTCCCAGTGAAAATCTTTGGGTGGAGCCACATTCCAGGAATAGGGGTTCGAGCCAGTGGCCGCTGATCCTCGAAGCAGGTGATAGCTGGGGCGATGAGCTCTCCTCTACTGCTGGTGTGGAAGGCGACGGTTCGGGCTGAGATGATGCTCAGATCCACGTGCACGGGCCCGCTTGGAGGGCCGGGCCCTCCTGGATCGCCTTTGAGGCAATAGGGAAGGGGCCCGGGGTCCCATCCCAGGATGCGATACCTCCACAGACATGAGGCTCCTGGGGGCGGCTTAGGAATTCTAATTTGAAGGTAGGAGCTGCTCCTCCTATGGAGTCTTTGGCAGACGACTCGGGGCCTCGGCGGGACCCTGCAGTGCGTGCCATATGTAGTCACGGAGGGAAGGCACGGTAGCGGTAGGAATGTGATGTCTTGCGCTCATAGTGGGCCAAGGCTAGAGTTGAACCACGGCAGGCCACGGCTAGGCCGGGGGGCACGGCTGTGGATGACGTGGGGTCTGGACTGGTGAATCAGGCTCAGTGATGGCGCGCTTGGTTGTGGACTAATGGAACAACTGCGTGGGGCGACCTTGGACGGGGCAGAGTCTTGTGACGAGGAGACGAGACATACGGGAAGCGCGACAACGGCGGAGCCAATGTGGGCCAGCAGGCGGCGGTGTTGGGGTGCGGCCTCTTAGTGGGCGTACGGGACTGGACTCAGACTTGTTACACGAAATTTAGGAGTGAAGCGGGCACGGTAATGGAGGCTCGGGGAGGGTTTTTAGATTGTGAATGAAAATGGGGATGAAAATGAGGTTTCAATTAAGGTAAGAATATACACAAAATGGAGACAAAATGAATTTGTAAAGTGTAGTAAAATGTAAATAGTCTTTATAAAGCTTTGATATAACGAAATGGCTAATACATGCTTGATATCAGCTAAACATAACAAAAGTGTCTGCACTGATAGCTATGCATGAATCCTATACAAAATGAGTAGGTTGATAAAGAGTGAAAAGCGTACAAAACATGATAGAACCTTTCACAACTCCTAACTTTTCCTCCCGACCCGAAGTATAGACATGTCATAGGGGTAGGAAAGTTAGAGACGAGAATAATGACCATAATCTCGCGGTGGTGGTGGATGCGAGAGCTGCTTCTTCTTTGTGGCTAGCATGTCTAGGAGGCTGCTCTTCTTTGTGGGCTCATCGATGAGCGGGGAACATGCGGTGAATGAGGGTGACTCATGTCTGCGAGGAGCATGGTATGTGATGCTCTAAAGTGGTCTTGGCTCAAAATTCAATCTGCGGTCGAAAATGATGCTGTGTAGTGGCCCGATGAGCCAGGGCGACATCCATGCTTGTTCTTGAGCTCCTCAAGCCCGAAACATGGGTATGCTGCGAATCTTTGCGTATATGATGGTAGGGAGTGTCGTACATTTGTGGTGATGGATGTTAAGGGAGGAGATGGAGGGAGATGAATGTCGGCCTTTGGGCTGCCATACCTGCATATGGCCTGGAACACATGATCATCTCTCACTCTTGGGAGTCCTCTGCGCGCATCGCTACCTCCTCCTGGTCTTGCTGCTGCAGGAGAAAGGAAATCAGCATTACCATGGCTCGCTCCATGGTCGGGACCGAGCATCGATCCCTCACTGCCGATCACGGGGCTCCTCACAAAATCCCCAAATGCTCTACAGGACACACGGCTCGATGGTCGCGACATCGAAGCAGGTATACTCTCGGCTCGAGCAGGCCCTTGGTGGATGCATATCTTGAAATGCGGCCGAGGCCGGTCATAACCCCGGCTCGGAGGATGGACAGTCCCTGCGAGATCAGATCTGAGAGCCTCAGTATGGCTCCCTACCCAGCTGGACGTAGTCTTTGCCAGCGGGAAGAGGTGAGGTGGGAAGCCGGGTGATCAATGAGAAGCATACGAGGCGGGAGGCTGCCTCTGAAGATCTTGGTCCAGCCATAGTGTCTGAGTGGGACATCGGACCATCTCCTGCAGTATTCGGTGGGGCCGATCCAGATAACCTCGAAATTGGCACCTTTGGTGTGGGGCTAAAGGTAGGCTGAGAATGTCCATTTGCTCGAATTATACGGCCCAGATCATCAATGCAATCAGTTGCTCCCGATGGACTCGGCGCTCCAGGGAAGTCATGGAGTGAGTAGGCGAAGCTTACCGCTGCGGGGGATAGTAAGGGCGTCGCGGCGTCGTAGACAACGGCGGGAGAGTCTTGTGTGTGACCTCATGGAGTCGCCGGGGTCGACGATCGGCGGCCGACACGATAGTAATATGACTCCCGTAGAAAATCTTTGAGTGGAGCCATTCCCAGGAATAGTGGATTCCAGGCTGAATAACCGCCCGATCCTCGGCGGAGGTGATAAGCAGGGCGATGAGCTATCCTCTGCTGGCTGGTGTAGAAGGGCGGCAGCTCGGGCTGGAATGATGAAGACTCCCCGGTCCGATGTCACCGAGGCCCTTGGAGCCGGGCCGCGGAGGCGGGCCCTCTGGATGCCTGCGAGGGGGCGATAGGGAAGGGCCGGGGTCCCATCCCAGGTCTGTCCCTCCTAAACCTGAGGCTCCTCCCGGGGGCAGCAAGGCTGTTTGGGGCGGGTGCTGCTCCTCCTGCTGGAGTCTTGGGAACGACTCGGGGCCCCTCGGGCGGGACCGCACCTGCAGTGCAGTGATACACCATATATGTAGTCATAGAGGGAAGGCAGGGGCTAAGCGGCCTAGAGACTGGCAGTATGCTGCGCTCACTGTAGCATTTGGACCAGGGTTAGGTTGAACCACGGTAAGGCACGGCTAGGCCAGGGCACGGCTATGGATGGGAGTGGGGTCTGGACACGGCTGAATCAAGGCTCGAGTGATGGAGCGCACGGATGTGGACTAATGGGTTTCTTCAGCGTGGGGGCGGCCGGACAGGGGGCTGCAGTGCAGCGCGGCCCGGGGGAGGCCGGGGCACACACGAGGAAGCCCGGCGGCATTGAGGGCGGGGGGCCGTGTGGGTCGGCGAGCGGCAGTCTTTGGTGCGGGAGTCACGGTTACTAGTGGCGTCTGGGACACGGACTGAACCTTGCACACGAGTAGGAGTGGGACGGGGCACGGTAATGGAGGCTCGGGGAGGTTTTAGGTGTGAGATGAAAATGGGCCCCTTTCTCTTTATATAATGCGGTAGCAGGGAAGCGAGAGGCTTTGTTTAAACTTCAATAGCCCAGAATGCCTCCTGTGAGATATTAATTTTCGTAATTCAAGTATAAATAATGCTAAAAAAATAAAATTATTGTTTTGGAAATATATCTAAATTTAAAATAAAGATAAAATTGCAAAAAAGGAAAGTTACTAAAAATAGAAAATTGACCATTTAAAGGGAAAAACCAAAAAAAAAACTTGGTATAATTTGGTTTCATTTGACACCAAATCAGCTCAATTTATAGATTATTCATGGTGGGTCAAGGAGGAGGAGCTCCTTAACCCCTATGATGGTCTGTGCCCCTCTTTGCGTTGCTTCATGATTCCTCTTTGTCGATTTTCTTTCCTTTGGTTGATTTTGGGTGACCAATTGCTTTCTGCGTGGTGGTGATGACAACTCCCGATCAAGCTTTGCTTCATCTTAGTAGCCAATTCTTGCAATTTATGGATCTTTGGCTTCACACTTACGACCCAGATTAGAGCGGACTTCATTTCTTCCTTCCTCGTCACCCTCCTTGGTTTGTGCTTGTAGATTCAGTGAAAAATGTTGAGCTCAATGTCATGTTGCCAAATGTGAGTTGCATGACTCCATTTCGGCAATTGAATAATTACGTGGGTACGTGGCAAAAATGGTCTTCCAGGGATAATCGGCACATGATTAGGCACACTACTTGATTGGCTGGGGTATCGAAACCTTCTGAAAGAATCTCTTTGGGTAGTGAATTTGTCTACCTTTACCAACACATCCTCAACTATTCCCTTAGAGATCTTCACTGATCTATCAGCCCGATGACAAAGTGATGTGGTGGGTTTGAGCTCACAAACCCTGCTTCCTTATAGCGAGTATGGCGATGGGTTCTGCGGCCCCCCAGTCGAGCAATGCCTTATCTATGCAATTCCCTCCAATGTTGACTGAAATTGTGGGGGATCATGGATCCTTGTATTTGACTGGGATCTTGCTTTGGATTATGGCACTGACTTGCTCAGTTAGGAAGGCTTTCTTCTGAATACCCAATCCCTTTTTGATTGTACGAGAATCTTTGAAACATTGCATAGACGGGGACTTGTTTGATGATGTCAAGGGTATGTTGATAGCTCACCTTAGGACTTCAGAGATGCTTGCACTTTGGGATGCCTTCTTCTTACTTCTTAGTGCACGGGGGAAATGGAGGTGGCAGCGGTGCCATTGAGTCCTCCCTTGATGATCACCCTCTCGGGTTAAACTTCTTTTCCTTGCATGTTTTAACTGACCATGGGCGGCTGGTTGCTCATTTTATCTTCGCTCCTCGGAGTGATTATGGACCCTTCATCCATCCTGAATTCTTTGGATGAACACACCAAATCACCACTTTTGGATTTGCGATGTTTGGGAAGGAACCTTCCTCTCTTCTAATACCTCAGGAATATTGTTGATCTTTGTGATTGAATCTTTGCCGGGTTGTCTATTTTACGATTAAGTTTGCTCTCGAGCCCCGTCCCCATTCTTTTATTCAATGTACTTTCTACGGTCTTCGATCCCTTTGTGCCAATTGGCAGTGATCCCCTTTTGCTCCTCCACAAAATTTCCTACCACCTTTGCTCGAATTCAAGATGGCTTGTTCAAGCCCCAGAAGGAGGATGGTGGTGGTTGTCAGTTGAGATGAGGAACCAAGCGTTGTTTGGCACCAGGGGGCACATAGGCAGGAGGATTGGGTTTCCAGGAGAGGTTAGGGTGATTTTTCCAATTGGAATTGTAGGTATTACTATATGGGGCATTGGGTTGTGGCTTGTATTGACTTACAACATTTGCATATTCTGACATCAAATCCTTCACTGATGGGGCACTCGGATGATGTTCTCCTGGATTGACAGTGGGTTGACAAGCGATAGATGGGTTGGTACGTAGCGGTGTTTCGGTCCCATTGCCTGCCCTTCATGGAGCCTCTTTCCTTCTAGCTCCTCCACCCCTTCCCTAGCTAGGGTTGAGATTTTGCTTCCATTTCCATGTCCTCTAAAAGTTTAAAGAATTCCTCCCCCTTTAATTTGTCTTGAGGGCCTCATTTTCTCCACCTCTCTGGGGTTTGGCTCATCCTGACCCTTGGAAGTTTTCGACCATAACTCGAGAAATCCATAGCTTCATATGGATTTTACTCAAAAATCACCTCCACACATGGTTTCTAGCAATTGCTTCATGGCGGGGACATACCATTATAGAAATGATTCAGCAACATCCGAGTCATCGAAGCCGTGATGTGAATGACAGCGATGGTCTCATGAATCTCTCCCGACATTGGTAGAATTTCTCGTTGTCCTTAGGCCGAGTAAGGAGTGTGAATCTGCCTCTTCTATTGTTGGTCTTGGTTCTTGGCTGAAATTTCTTCAAAATTCGACTTGAAGATCGACCCGATTCCTGTCGTTCTCGGCCTCGGTGAATTGAGCCATATTTGGCCTTATCTTTCGGTGTCGAGGAATGCTTTCGACAGGCAAATCCATGTCGATTATACCCTCCTTAAAGGTTGTACATACCTCCTCAAAATCGTATGTGTGAATGGATTTTCGTTCTCATACCATGAAAAGTGGGAAGCGGGGGCGCTGGGTGGGGTCTCCCTTTGCTAAATCCTCGGCGGGAGGGTATGATGCGGGAAGGAGCACTCACTCTGGGAGGTGTATGTGTTCCTCATCGACCTATATCTTTGTTGGATTCATAGGGGTGCTTATTGACTTCTTTTGTTCCTCGGGTAGAGGATCCGTTTGAAGTCCACTTTAGTACTGCTGATTTCCTGACCTTATTCGATTAGTGCACTCACTCTTTAATCTGCACGATATCCCTACATCCCGATCTTTGCGTAAACACATTACACAAATAGAGACACAACGAAGAACACAAACAAAGCTTGACAAGAAAGGTCGGTGTTAGCTAAGTGTGGCTTTGTAAAAATAAAAGCTGTCACGTGCTTGCCCAGTGAAGAAAACTTGCAGTTCACGCACGCCAATCAAAAGGGTGAAAGGTCACTACACTTGTAATGTGGATTACAAGTACACATTAACTCATCATCACGTGATTCGGCGCCATCCCCGAAATGACGGCATACATTTGATTACCGTGCCACGGTAGGTGATGCGGAATCAACAAGAATTGCTATTCCTAAGTTCCTCCTATTCTTTGTAGTCGAAGCTACGAAGTATAAGCGGTCTAGGGTCGAACACGGGGATGGGTTTTCATCCTACGAATGATTTGCATTAGTGTTTGAAAATTGGTGAGGCTTTCGTTTGGATTTTCGGATTTTTGTTAAAAACAGGTGAGGTTGGTTGTTCACTGGTTAACTGTAATGGCTTAAATGAAGGTGTGAAATGGTAACCTTGAAGGCTTGGGTCACTAGCTTGATAACATGGGGGAGTATTACAGGTGTCCTCAGGTTTATTTCCTAGCATTAGGGCAATTAGTATATGGTCAAAAAGCCAAAGCGGATCTTTGTTTAGCTATAAAATACAACCTAAAACCACTCTATTTAGGTCAACCAGGTGTGCGGTTGAAGGTCGATCAGTTTAGAACCTGTATTTAGCACTCGTTCCACTTGTATCAATAATATCTAAAGATATCGATTATTACTGTCAAGTCCTTTGAACTCTAGTATGAGTGTGATAGACAATGATGCCAAATCTCGATTGAACCAGAATATAAATCAGTCTATAACGACGGGTAACCTCTGCGACCCAAAACAGTAGCGACCTAAATACTCAGCCTGTGCAGCTTTCGCATCCTGATTAAATCATGCTCAAGGGTGTGTTTAGCAGTAGAAAATGAAGAAAGAGGAGAGAAAGAGAGCAAAAATAGGCTTTAAATAGAAGGCTGGCTTTTTATAAAATGAAAAGTTGCTTAGGGTTACAAAGTTAGGGGCTTATAGTCGAAGCTGAAAGTGTGAAAATACAAAATGCCACAAAATATGAAATTACATAAGGGACAAAATGGTAATATATCAAAGCGTGGTGCGTTTGGCATCAAGAATTCAAAAACACGAGAGTACGAGATTTCGCTATGCGGAAATTTCGCTATCATAAGCGAAAATTTCTCTATCTTCTTGAGAAATTTCGCTAGCAGCGAAGTCTAAAGAGATAGCGAGAATTGAAATTTGTCTAGTAACGATGAATTTCGTAGCTAGCTGAAAATTTATTGAATAAGCGAAAATGGAAAATTTCGCTGGCAGTAAATTTCGCTAGCTAGCGAATTCGGTAACTTGTAGTACCCCGATAGCGAAAATCATAGAGAAAATTTTTTGCAATCCAGTGAAATTTTAGAAATCGCCAATCGGCTATGATCCTGCTTCCGACTATTTCATCCTTCTTCCTTCACATCCACTTCACATTTACGGTTGGCTCTTGTGAATCCTCGACATTCGACACATATCTTGACATCAGAACTAATTGGTGAGGCGCACTTAAAAACACAATGATACGAAACAGGCTCGAAGTGATTAGTGAAACTAAGTGGACCTGCACACATCAATTGGCTTAATTGATATGATTAGTGCGCAAAAAGCACTCAAAACCTATTGTGAATAGGGCTCAAAATAGCGCTTTTTGGGCCGCCCAATCAGCGGCGGGACGAGGGCAGCCCAGCGGTGAAATGGCTCGCGCGAGGGGAGAGGCTCGAGGCGCGGATGTGGGGCACGGGAGGGCTCGGGCGGGGAGCTCGGTGGGTTCCCAATGAGGCGTGGAATGAAAATGAGCGGGGCTCCCCCCTTTTTATAAAAACGGTTTTGGGCAAGCGAAGGGTTGCAGGAGTCGAGGAACCATTTGAGGCCTAATTTTATTTGCGATAGTGAGAATTCTTACTGATTTCATCTGCAAGGTAAATTTTTTAATTTCGTTAATTAAAATACAAATAATATAAAGTAAAAAAAATAAAATAATATATATATATATAATATAAAATAAAATAAAAAAAACATTTTATATTTAGCTAAAATTAGAAAAAGGAAAGTTACTAAAAATAGCTTAAAATGAAAATTGACCAAAATATCTAGGAACCAAAATTTTTGAGCTGTAGTTTGGCCTCTGTGAAGACCAAACCAGTGATTTCCTGGTCGTTCATGGGGGGTCGGAGGGCTCTGACCTAGCGAGTGGCACAGTGCTACGATGCTTGTGCTTGGTTCCTTCTTTTTGAAATTCTTCTCACTAGGTGATGTTAGGCTGACCATTGGCTCTGCAGGGGTGATTGATGCAACCAATTCCCACTCAACTGCTTCACCTTGGTTTACCAATTCTCCTTGCAATTTGGGGGCTTTTGGTTTCCCTTCATTCTGACCAATTGAACAAACTTCATCAGCTCTTTGCTTGTCATCTTCCAGCGGCAGTAACATTGCACCCAGTGAAAATATTGATCTCGATGTCATGTTTGCCAAATGTGAGCTGCATGAAGCATTAAGGCAATTGATTATCGCGTTGGCAGTGGCCAAAAATGGTCTTCCAGGGATAAATTGGCACATGAGTTGGGCCCGGCTTGCTGTGGTTGATTATCGAGCACTCTGAAAGTCCAGCTGGGTAGTAAGAATTTGTCCACCTTTACCAACCATCTCAACTATTCCCTTAGGAATTTTCACCCAATCGATCAACCCGATGGCGGTGATGTTGGTAGGCTTAAGCTCTCTAAGCCATTTATACCTTGAATATGGCGTTAGGTTTACAGCAGCCTAAGTCAGCCAGTGCTTTGTGTACAAGTCTTCAATGTTGGCGATATTGTGGGGATCGGATCCTTGTATTTCACTTCAGGGTCTTGCTACGAATGATACTTGACTTGCTCGTTAGGAATGCTTTCTTTTCAATGCCTAACCCTTTCTTGATGTGCACAGGTCCTTTAAGAACTTTGCATAAGTTGGGACACAGCAATCTTAAGCGGTGAAATGTTACCTTTACTTGTAGCACCTCCCAAATTTCCACGGCTTGGTTTGGGGATTTTCTTGCTTCTTAGTGCTTGGGGAAATGGAGGGCATGTTTTTCTTATTTGAGTCTTCACGATTATTACCCTCTGCAGATCGGCCTCATTTTCTTTCCGGTTTCTTGTGGAGTCTTAGCGGTTGCTCAATTTCTTTTCCACTCTCAAAGTGATGATAGCTTTCACTTCGTCATCCTTGAGTTAACTGAAGGGAACCTATTTCTGAACTCCTTTGGATTGGGCAGTGTTTGGGAAGGGAATCTTCCTTTCTCTTGTACCTCTAGTAAATTGTTAATCCTGGTGATAGAGTACTTTAGGTTATCAATCTTCTGGTTAAGGTTGCTTTCAAGCCCATCTATTCTCTTGTTCAGGGTGCTTTCCACAGTATCTATTCTTTTGACCCAGTGTACATTGATTCCCTTTGCTCTTCCGCAAATTGCCTACCATGCTGCTTTCGAATTAAAATAGCTTGTTCAGGGGATGAAGATGGTTGTGGATGATGGGAGACAAGCATTTGTTTGGCACCGGGGTACATATGCGGGGGTTGGGTTTCCAGAGATGGAGTGGTTCCTCCGGTGGGATTATATGTATTGCCATATGGGGCATTGGGTTGTGGCTTGTATTGGCCCACAGTATTGGCATGCTTTGACATCAAATCTCTCACTGAGGGAGCAATTGGACAGTGTTCTTCTTGGTGGCCAGTGGATTAGTAATTGATGCATGGGTTGGCACATGCGAGTTTTGATCCTTTGCCGCCTCGTAGTAATATATTCCTTCTAGCTCTTCCCTTCCCCCAGTTAAGGTTGATATCTTTCTTTCATCTCCATATCTTGAAAGTTCATAAATGCCTCCCCTTTGGTGATCGGCTGACTTCATTCTTTGACTTTCAGTTCGGTTCATCCCAAGCCTTAGAAGTTTGTTACATAATTCAAAATCCATGGCTTCATGCGAATTTTTACTCGAGAAAATCACCTCTCACACATGGTTTCTACATGATTTAGCTATGACGGGGGGACATACCATCATAAAAATGATTCACTAGCATCCATGTATCAAAACCATGGTGTGGACGTGCATGATGGTGCTCCATGAGACTCTCCTTGACTTTGATGGGAATTTCTCATTGTCATGAAGTAGGAGTAAGTGTAGATCTGATATAGCTAAGCGGTTGGTCTTGGTTATGCGAAGGAATTTCTTCAAAATTCAACGAATCGGCCCTAATTTCTAATCGTTCTCGGCCTCGATGGAGTGGAGCCATATTTTAGCTTTTGTCCTTGGGGTTAAACGGGAATGCCTTGGCACCAATAATTCCCTTCTCCAGTTATACCCTCCTTAAAAATTATGCATACTTCCTCAAAATCCGTATGTGTGAATATGGATTTTCATTCTCCCATACCATGAAATGTGGGAAACGGGCACTAGGTAGGGTCTCAACGCTACATCTTCGACGGAGGTATGATGCAAAGAAGGAGCACATAACTCTAGGAGTGTATGTGGTCCCTCAGTGACACATCTTTGTTGGATTCATAGGGGTTGCTTGTTGACTTTGTTGTTCCTCAGGTAGAGGATCCATTTGGTCACTATGCACACTGATTTCACAACCTTGCTCAACTGGTGCACTCACTCTTTGCAATCTACCTGATATCCCTCTATCCCAGTGCTGCATAAACACCTATAACACAAAATGAGATAAAACAAAGAACAACAAAGAGGCTTTCCAAAGATCGATTAAGCTAAACAAAATGTTTGTAAAAATAATAAAGCGTTGAAGAGGCATGAATTCTTACAAGCGAGGAATTCAAAAGGGTTAAAAGGAGTCACCCAACACTTGTAATGTGGATTACAAGTACATATCAACTCATCACTTTCGTGGTTTGGCACCATCCTGACTGGCAGCATCATTTTGATTCGTGCCACGGTGGGGTGTCAGGAATCAACAAAATTTGTATCCTATATTCCTCCCTCTTTGCGTAGTCAAGCTGCTGCAATTATGAGTGGTCTAAGGGTCGAACACGGGGGTGGGTTTCATCCCCTGAAATGGTTGTATCATGTTTGAAAATGGTGAGACTTTTTATTTTGGATTTTACGGATTTGCATTAAAAAGTGTTTGAGTTAGTGTCAGGCTAAGCGAAATAGCCCAAATGAAAATGTGAAATATATAGTGACCTTGAAGGCTTGGGTCACTAGCTTGGTAAAGTAGGGTTATAGAAGGTGTCCTCAGGTTATTTCCGCATTAGAATTAAATGACATATAGTCATGGCCATCGGATCTTGTTTAGCTTTAAAATAACCCCTTAAAACACTCTATTTGAGTCGAACATATATTGAGCGTTCAATGTTCCAATTAGTTTGAAAAAATGACATTTAACCTCATTTCAATGGTTCGTAATGACATCTAAAGAATGTCGATTGCATCTACCATTAAGAAATTCAGAACCACAAGCATGACAAGTATTGACCAAAGAAAAGCCATTACGTAGCATTAAAAGCCCTAGTTTGGAAAGTTTGGAACCATAAATGTAATTACTGTTTCATTTTAAGGCCCGAGTACAACGCAAACCACCAATAACCAAACTAGCAACCCTCCTCTTCAAGGCTTTGAGACTTAGCGAAGCATCCCTTGACATCATCCTCAAAGAAATTGTGTTTGCGACGAAAATGAGAGAAAGAAGAGAGAAGAGAGCAAGCGTGACTAAAATAAAAGGCTCTTATTTGAAAACTTGTTTTAATGAAAAGTTTAGGAGTTACAAAAGCCATAAGGTGAAACTATATAATATTAGCAACATGTGTAGAAATACCAAAAATACCTAAAATACATGATTCTGATAGGAATGAAAATGGAATTATCTAGCGAGGTCGTTTAGGGACAAAACACGGGGGGATTTCGCTATGCAGTGAATTTCGCTATCATAGCGAAAATTTCGCTATCATAGCGAAAATACAAGGCATAGAGAAAATTCAAATTTTTAAAAACATGCACGACTTTCGCTATGATAGCGGAGGCCTAATATGATAGCGAAATTTCTCTGGCAAGCAGCTATGCATAAGCGAATTTTCGCGGGGGATTACCATTTTGCTATGGTTGCGAAATTTCGCAATCCTTGCGAAGTACCGCAATGCATAGAAAATCACGCAACACGCGCTTCCCTTACGTGCCTCACGCGCATCACTTCAGCCTCCCATTTCATGATTCCACTTGACCATTTCTTCGTTTTGACGGTAGAGATCGCAGAAATTCTGACATTGACACCAATCACGACCTGAACTTGAAATTATAGTGGGCTATAAAACACCCTTAAAATTACCAAAACCGACTCGAGAACAGAAATCGGGTTGTACTAAGTGGACTGCACATGTCAATTGGCTTAATTCACATAATTAGTATGCAAAAGCACTGAAACCTATCTTGAATAGGACTCGAAATAGCACTTTTGGGTACTAATCACTGCTCTACGATGGTAGGCACGGTGAATCTGTCTGAATCACGGAGGGGTGTTAGGATGTAGTGGTGGTCTAGGTGGTAGTAGAGTCAAACCCGCTGTGAGCTGAAATGCTGCGCTTAGTGGCATCGAGTTGTGTAAGCGCCTCGCCAGGCCCTCGGTGGAGAGCGATGCTCTATGCTGTGATTGCCTGGTGGCTTGGGGTGCACATGTAGCATATCTTGGCTATGGTGGGGATGCAAAATCGTGGGCCTTCTGGGTCTATAGGGAACAACTGGTCTGTACTAATCTTGTTGTACCATATGGTAAGGAATATATGTAGACTGTCTATGAGTATGTGGCCAACGTGAAAACCTGTGGCTCGATGTACCAATAGCACTAATATATGATGATCTGGGGCCTGACCCCAACTTCTTCCCCTTTGAATCTGGAGGGGAAGAGTTTGCCCATAATCCTCTAGCTAGGCCTTCCTAAATGCCATAGAGGGCCTGAACCAATGATCAAAAGTCTGTATGTTGACAGCCCATGAGTTGCCTAGTAAATCGGGGTTAAAGACTACGCATAATCATGTTGATCTGATCGTGCTCTAACGGTCTATCTATAATCTATGCTATCTTCTCTCTCCAACGGGAGATAAATGAAGTGATTGACTCATCCGGCCTCTTACTGAGGGCCTCTAACTCCCTCTGAGATACGTCCACTACAGTATTAAAAGAATACTGTCTGATAAACTCCTGTCCCAAATCAGCCCATGTCCTACATCTCGAAAGGTCCAATGAGGCAAACCAACGCTGAGCGGCACCACTCAGTGATAGAGGGAATAACATAATCATTTATGCATCATCAGGTCATACTGCTTATATGGCGTTATTATAGCGTAAGTGAATAAGAGGGCACCTTATATAGTGTATCTCCCGATATAAAATATCTTTGGCGAATTAGCAAGGCTACCCTTTGGAAGGTCATCATATCACGTCTAACCTATAACTCCATGACATGCGAGACCTGATCGCTACTCAATCCTATCGATCACGAACTGCAGTGTCATCGATAATCGTAATAGGAGACCCTTCTGAATGTGGTGTGTCTCGATCTGGCCGTCGCCGGTACAAATGCTCTGGCGGGTGGGGCGTGAGCAGTGGTGGTAGTGGAGGTGGAGCTGTATGAATCTGCTATCGGTGGGTCTAGATAGTGGTGGAGGTGGAGCCCATGGGAGTCATGCGGTGCTCCTAGAATCGGCAATGCTTGGCCTGATGCTCATCATTCCTTTGTCCCAGTCCCAATATGGCATCCCGGAGAGATGCCATGGTATCGGTAATCTCAGCCAATTGGTCAATAGTAGTGTACCGAGGGTCCATATCTCTAAGATCTAATATCTACTCTAACTGGCTGTGTGAATATGATCCTTTAACAAGTTTATCTCCGATTCATATCCAAGCTTGGGGTGGTCGTCTCGATCATGATCTGAGAAGGGGTATGTGATTAGGTGTGTGCGTACAATATGCAGGAATCAACAAAATTTATTAACTATTTCCTCTACTGTAGTAACAATGCTCTTTGCAGTATGAGTAACTCTAGAGATTCGAACACACGGATGGGTTTCTTACATACGAATGACTTGCAGTTGGCTCAAAAAGGTGAATTTCAATTTGGATTTAGAGTTTTCATAAAAACAATGAGGTTGATGATTTGAAAACTAAAAATAAAATGAAATAAAATGTAAAAAGAACTCCTTGAAGCCTCGGGCCACTGGGTTTGAGGTTCTAGGGCAACTGAGAGGTCCTTAGGTCCTTTTCCTCGCATTGGGGAGGATGACCTATAGTCATTTCCCGAACCGGATCTTCATTTGGCTATAAAAACCAAAACCTAATAATTTTCCTTTTGAGATATAGCATTTATTGGTCATTAATGTTTCCGGATAGTGAAACTTTATCTCTTGATCTACCCTATAGTGACAAATAAATGGCAACTAACCGAATCTCAGTGGATCTAGCAATAAGCATCCACTCAACCTTAAAAGATTGCCAAGTACTGGTCAATTAGGATACATCAAAGGGATTTAAACCTACAGTGAAAGATAGAAACATAAATGAAAATAAGCGCTGCGTTAAAAACAAGAGGGTAGGAGTTTACCTGAAGCCCTAGCCAGTGGCCACCCATAACCAAGGATGAGGAGGTTTAGTAACCATCCTCTAAGTTGTCATCCTGCAGGGTGTTTAGGCGACGAGAAAGTGAGAGAAAACGGAAAATGATAGTAAGAAAAATGGTGGGCTGATTTAGCTTTTGCGCCAAAATTTATTGCATAATGCTGATCTCGTCACATCACAAAGCTTTGGTGGAGCCTTATGTCACATTCAGGAATAAAGGAAATTACAAAAATACATAAGATTCTGACAATACATAAAGGGTAGTTTGGGAAAAGATCTGAAGTGGTCTGACGGGGCTTAAACAAGACACGGGGAGAAGCGGAGTTGTGAATTCTATAGGTTGCAAATTTTGTGACCTACTTGAAATTCTTGTGGTGACGATTTCATCTATTTTTACACTCATTTTCCTTCTAGCTGACCTGCAACTTTGAGTTCGCTTGGATTCTTCGTGTGTAAGTATTCGATGATTTTGGCATAGTTAACTTCTAAAAACTACCAAAATTTGCCACAAATGCGTCGAGAAGTATAGTGGGGACAACAATGTATGATGGAGTTAGTTAAGTGGATTATAACATAAAAAGTGCTCAAAACCTGCAATAAACAAGGCTCAAAATAGCACTATTTGGGCACTAATCAATCCCCCCAACAGACACATTGCTAGTCCCTTAGCAATGAAAGAAAGAAAGAGAGAAGCAGGACAAGTATGATCAAACATGTTTACAAAAATGGTATTCCAAAGAATGTGAATGAGTAATGCCACAACCTCGAATTATGAATCTTAAAACCACCGCCCAATAATTATCTCGAAATTTGGATGCCATACAGAATCAAGTGTTAGAAAAGTTTCTAACTCAAGAGAATCAACCTGAAACTTCCACCAAAATCTAAGTGTTTGTATGATCAATTTTCAACAATAAACCGCCCCGAGCGCACCCTCCCCAACCAATTCTTTGCCAACAACCCTGAGTATACTAGCGGAGCCACAAATAGTCGAGGGGATCACTCTTATTCCATACTTCTTTCTATGTTCATGAGGTGCAATGCGGAGACATCAACTTCACCAAAGTCCATGTAGCGAGGATCACCGATGACTCCCAACCAATTAGGTTTAGGACATCAAGTCATACGGAAGGATCTTTCGGCTAGCTAACTCTTGATTCACCCAGGACTCCAAATGATTTCTCAACACCTACAACTCGCTAAACCTCACCCCATCACTTATGTGAGGCACTAGAGTCGGGTGACTCCTGACCAGTTGACTTAGGGCACTAGGTTTTAGAACTCTTGTCGTATGCCTCGGGCCAGGTGCTTTCCGGGTTTGAGAGCAGCGTCGACGGTGTTTCTTTTCTTTTCTTTGTGGTTTCCATTTCTTTTTATTTTGGAAGACCTCATTGGCCTTCTTTTCATAGGGATCCTTAACCTATTAAAGTTGGTCAATGAAACTAGGTCAAGTTCTTGCAAGGCTTAGGAGGCTAGGCAATTTTTCAGGTTATTGTTGAAACCTAAGGTGTATTGTGTGTGGTTAGCTAAAGGTGGAAGAAAAAGGTTGAAAATAATGAGACTTCAACTGATCATCCACTCAATCATGCATGGAACTAATCTAATATCACTTGAGGTGGAATCAGTGTTTGGTTTTCAAGTACCAGGCTAAATGAAAAAAAAAAAAAAAGGGTTATTGATTTTGAAAGCGTAATATAAAAATTTGTATGGTATGTATAAAGAGATATAGCTAAATTTTCATCTTTACAAACAAAAACTAACAACTTCACAAAAAGAGTAAACAACAAGCCACTGGACATCACAAAATGGGCTTTGCTCACATGTAACAAAAACATGAATGTAAAGACCACTTCCTTCTCTAACTCTCCCCGCCTAACCAAATGTCACATTGTCAGCAATGGGGCTTGGATTAGAAAGTTAGAGAAGGAAGTGCTACCTCCTTAGTGGTGTGCAACCGGTGGAAGGTCATCCTCATCATGGGCAGGCTGAGGTGCTAATGGTGTAGCTGGAGGAATTGTTGCTATTGTTGCGGTTACCAAACGGGTTAAAGAGAAACTTTAGGAGTGGTAGGCGGAGGTCTTGTCGTGGAGGATGGGCGGGGGCACAGGCGGGACAACGTGGGAAATCGGAGGTAGGCCCAGGTGACTCTGAATATGCATGAGGTGGCTGATTATTGGGAACATGGCGTTTGGTGCGGCCGAGGCGGCCTCGGTCTGCGATGTCGTCTCCTCTGTATGGGCGCATGGACCCATTGCATGAGATGTGGATGTGGGCGAGAGAAAGGTGTGGATACGCATCATAATGGCGAAGAAGTCTTGGAGTGGATAATGAATATCTTTGGAGTGTGAATTGGTCTTTGTGGTATTGGGTCCAGGAGAATCTGTAGGGTAGAGAGACTAAATTTGAGGGCTCCCCAGGGTATAGAAGATCCCCGGTGTTGTAAGCTGATGGAGCGTGTGCGGGCTGGAGCTAAGGATCTTTGGAATCACGAGGCTCCTCTATTGAGTAACTGTGGAGGTGGGCGATCCTCTAGCAAGGATGTTGCGGTACGATCCTCGACTAGATCTGGAGGTGGGAGGGGAAGTGATAAGAAGCGAGGCGTAATTTGCGGCACAGTCGGCTGATGGGATGGCCTCGTAATCTCGACGGCGCTGGTTGGGTTCGATGGGAAAACCAATGTGCTCTAATACACGGCTTAATAACCTCGGGAAAGGGGGAATGGACTTAGCTCGGGTCGGGCTCATGGGTGACCTTATCTTCGAATGGAGCAAAGGGAGGTCGCCTTGAGCAGCGGCGAACGAGCCCTCGGATATACGGTATAGAGCACGTAGAATAGCTCATTGCGCTGTATAAGATGTTGGAGCGAAAATAGGTGGGCCTTAACTTATATGATCGATAAAGGAGCATACTCGGGGGAGGCGCCTCCCCGAATAAGATTATTACTGATTAAGTGCGAGTCTTATTACAGGCCATTGAGATGGGTTTGAGTCTTTTTGCTAATCCTCTTATCAGATAAACCAATTGTCATGTGCATGTCCATAGTGCTAATTTGTTTCGAGTTATTGTTTTGGATAGTTTGCGAGATCTCTTAGGAACTTAGGTTAAGCGAGCTTGGCTTCTTATTGATCTTTGAATGTGAGAATCCTCATTAATTTCACCAAGGTGAAATGATAATATCAAGTGAACCAAGGTGAAGGCTACTGACCAATTGAGTCAAACCATGAGTGCAATCAGTGGCAGGCAGGAACAAGAGAAGCCCAGCACACCTGTGCATTGCGAGAATTTCGCGAGGGTTGCGAATTTCGCCAATCCTAAAGAATTCATGATCTTAGCGAATTTTGGCTATGTGAGAATTTTCGCTAGCTAATGAGGAATTTAGCTAACCTAAGCGATTACTATTCATCAGCGAGGAATTTTTGGTTTCGCTATCTCTTGTAAATTTAAGCTAGGCTAGCGAAATTTCTCTAGCTTAGTGAAATTTCGCTATGCTAGCGAAATTCCTACATAAGCGAAATTCTTTGCTCTGTGTTTTTGATATTTTTGATTCAAGCGACCATGATTTTGATTGATTATCATTTTGTCCCTATTAATTTCATATTTTAGGCCTTTTTGTCATTTCACACATTTTGGGTTGGCTATATAAGCCACCTTATAACTGTAACCCTAACTTTTAATTTTCAGAAGCTTTCCATGTGACTTTTCATTTAGGTTCGATTTTCTCTCTTCTCTCTCTTCTTTCTCTCATTTTCTCGACACGAACACACCCCCTTGAGGATGACAACCAAGGGATGTTTGAAGTAAGCCCTACTTTCATGAAGAAGGAGGTCAGCAGTGGAGGTTGGAGGTAGGATTTTCATGCCTCTCACATTAAATCCTGCTTGCCCTTATGAGCATTTAAGCTCCCTGCATCTCCTGTAGGTTGGGGAAACCTCCTAGATCCATTAGCCAGTGTATTTGGCAGACTTTGTGGATTCTGGAGTGGATGTAATCTTAGATCTCTTGTCATCCACTTAGTTGTCTCTAATGGATCATGATAGGATTGCCTCTTTGAGGTCATACTTACCTTCTTAGGGACTTGAATGCTTACGTAGATGTCATATCTCATGAGGGGTAATTTGGGGTTTAGATTTTTAGTGCCAAAATCCAAGGTCCGGTTTTGAAAGCTTGACCTGGATCATTATCCCCAATGAGAAACAAACCAGACATGAATACCTGTAAAAATCCCAATCCAGTGACAGACTTGAAAGTCTTCTTTTCCTAAAGTACCTTTAATTTATATCTTGATTACAACTATCTGACCCAGTTTTTAAGTCAAAACCCAAATCAAAGAAAATACATTTTCAACTCAACTGCATTTCTTATTTCACAAAGAAAACCCATCCCCGTGTTCGACCCTAGACCACTATATTGCAGTAGCTTGACTACGGTAATAGGAGGAACTTAGGTATAAATTTTGTTGATTCTTGGATCGCCTCTTTGTGACCTGAATCAAATGGCCAAGATTCACAGGGGATGGTGCCTAGTGAGAGTAAGGCATTGAACTTGTGATTCATATCACAAGTTTTGGTAAAATCTCATTCCCTTTTGACTTAAACATTTTTTTTTCACTTGCAGTTCACTGCAGGGGATTTTAAATTTTTCCAGTACATTCAGTTTTTCTTTGCTTTAATTTTAGCTAACCATAACCGCACTTTGTTAGTTTTGTTTGTGGTTGTTTTTTACATTCGATTGTGAAGTGTGCGAGAAGCGATTTATGCGGTGGAATAGGAACCTTTGCGGGTGGAAGCTGAGAGGGGTGGGCGCACACGGGACGGGGCTTCGAAATTGATCCTTCACAGGTGCTCGAATGGATCCTCGCGGGAGGAACAACAAACCGGTAGTGCTGGGGGCTGTGCATATCGATCCATGAGGGATCACATACACCCACCAGTGAGTGCACCCTCATTCATAATTCCCTCTGCGAGGAGGTGAGCGGTGGAAGCCTTACTTGGTGCCTCTACTCCCCAACGTTCCATGGCATGGAGGAATGAAAACCCTTACAATCACATAAGGGAGTTTGAGGGGAAATGCATGCCTGCTGAAGAGGGTCACGAGTGGATATGGAGCTCCCTAAGAGTTGAAGCCTTTCACGGCCACGAGAGGACAAGGCAAAAATTTTTGTTAAATGCAGTCAAGGCGAGAACCATAAGGGAATTGGGGAGAGCTACGACGGGGAATTTCTAAAAAAAAGTGATCTCCACAGATAAATAACTGAGGCAAATTTACATTTGCGGCTCGCGTGGTGAGGAGGTTCCTCTGGAGTCTTTGGGAGAGATTTATGGAGATTATGGGTCATTACCCACACCATGGGTTTGATACATGGATCTTTGGTGAACCATTTTTATGATGGAATGTCCCCTTCCATGAAACAATTATTGAGCTATGTGTGGAGAGATTTCTTGAGTAAAAATCCTGATGAGGCTAATGGACTTCTGTTATGTGGCCAAGAGACCTCCAAAGGATGAGCAAACGAGGAAAGAAAATATATTCAAATACCGATGAACCAAAGTGGAGGCATGTGTACCCTCTCAGAAGATATGGAGCTGAAGCTAAGGTATCTACCTTAGCTAGAAGATTGGAGGAATTAGAAGAAAAAGGGTCCATGAGGTGCGGGACGGTGGTAGCCATGCAGTGTGACTCAGCCCATGAGTCCTTTGACCACCCGGAGAACCATGTCCAAACCCCGATCCGAGGATGCAAAATGTGGTAGACGAAACAAACCCATGAACAAATGCTCCATATGGAAACACAGCCCCAATTGGAGAAGTCACCCCTAACCCTTCACGGAAACCTCAACCTCTGTCTGACATCGGTAAACACCCACCCCCTTTCTTGTTGAGCAAGCCATTTTGAATAGGCAAAGTGGTGCATTTGTGGAGGAGCAAAAGGCATCAATGCTCGATTGAACAAAAAAATTGAAATGTGAAAAGCTCCTTGAGCAGAGAGAATAGATGGGCTGAAGTAACCTTAGTAGAAGAATTGGCGAGCACGGGCATCCACTGTAAAGAATAGAAATCGGCAAAGAGCGGGGGTTCCTTCTCGGCCCTTGCCGTCAAGGGGAGTCCATGAAGCTAGGCTATTCCAGTAGACCACCCCCAAAAATGGATGAAGTCAAAAATGTCATTACCTTAAGAAAGTGGGAAAAGGGTTGATCGACCAATCTTAAACTGTTGAGGAGGCGAAAGAGGGGAAGAGTGGAGCAGAACACATTTTCTTGAAGGAGGACTCGACTGAAACAACGACGCCACCTCCGTTTCCCCGAACACTAGAGCGAAGAAGGCATCCCAGCGACGGGCATCCTAGAAGTCCTAAATGGGGTGAGTCAACATACCCCTTTTGGACATCATCAAACAGATCCTAACCTGCAAAGTTTTGAAGATCTGCATCCTGATCAAAAGGGGTTGGGCATTGAAAAAAAAGCATTCTTAAGCGAACGAGTTAGCTCCGTCATCGATGCGAGACAATGGTGAAATCTGAGGATCCGGGGACTGACTATCTCGAGTTAACATTGGAGGAACACGCATTGACAAAGCCTTGGTAGACTTAGGTGCGGTGTCAATCACGCCATACTCGGTCTTATAGGCGGAGTTAGGTTTGGGGAGAAGTGAAACCCTGACCCGACATCACCACAACGCCGCGATGATTCGGTGAAAATACCAAAAGGGATAGTGGAGGATGTGCTGGTAAAAGTAGATAAGTTCTACTATCCGATGGATTTCGTGGTTCTCGACACAGAACCGGTGGCAAGGGGCAATAATCAAGTGCCCATTATATTGGGAAGGCCATTTATAGCCACATCAAACGCCATTGCTCCCGATTGCCGAGAATGGGAATTAAGTAAGAGCTCACATTTGTGACATGACACTAGAGCTAACATTTTCCACTTGACGACGAGCAAAAACCAGGCGAGGGATGGGGGGAGCAAATCTTATGAGTTTGCTGAAGGTGGCTGCGGGTAGGAAGGCATGATACTAACAAACAACGGGAAGAATTGATTGAAAGGAACAATGAAGCGGGTTAATGAAGAATCCACCATTCCTCCTATGGTCGACCAGCTACACCACCGAGAGACTCGAGTGCCCAATGATAGGCTGAAGCGTAAGAAGGCACACAGCACACACCATTACATGCGTGGAGGAGCTTCTCCTCCACGGACCCTCCTTGAGAGATCCGATAGCTACAAGCTGGGAGTGGTTCCTACGAGGAACACGGAACCACTCCAAATTTTTGTTGAAATTTTTACTTTATATTATTTTAAGTCTTAATTTGGGTTTTTAGTGGTGCGACTACTCTTACCTATTTTCTTTTCAAATATTTTCGCATTTACAAGCTTATCTTACCACAATTTTTGGTTTTGAAATGTTTCAGGAGTTGCAGTGCAGGGGAGAATCTCATTTTCCTCTGCGTTGCGTCTGATCTGTGATCCAACCATGCCATTCCCTCACGGCTCAAACTATTCGTTTCATCTTCTATTGGAGTACCACACGGAGTTTCTTTTGAAAAAGCTGATAATTTTGTGAAATATACTGACACGAAATGTACCATCACGGTCTGCATTTTCTACGCACTGCGAATCATTTTTGCTATATTGTTATGTTCCCGCTCTTGCCTTGAGTTGAAGAATTGAAGCCCTGTATGTCACATTAATGTTAGAACAATTCCATGCATGATTAAGTTTTTGGTCGATTGAAGTTCCAGCATATTCAACCTCGAACATCCTCCTTTAACTAATTCACACACTACACATCAGATTGTACCAATAGGTTGAGAAGCTATATACCTCTTTCCCTTTGTGAGCCAGCCTTGAACACATTGTGACCCATAATAGGTTTGTGTTACCATGTATGAAGACCCGATGTAGTCTTCGAATGAAAAGGAACAGAAAAGCAAAGAAAAGAAAGAAAAAGAAGAATAAAAGTCGTGACCCTTTGTAGGCAGAACACGTCCAGGGTATATGGCGAAAGCCTTTAAAGCCCGATGCCCTAAACCTTAATTGGTTGGGAGTCATCGACTTAGTGTTTGCTACACGGGTGGATGGGTAAAGTTTAGAGTGTCGTACGTGCTTAATTCTCGAAATCATTCGGAGTCCGGGGTGAAGCCTGCAGAGTTTGTGGTCAGTTGATCCTTTTGGCTTGAGTGCCCTAAACCTTGGTGGTTGGGAGTCATCGGTGGACCCAGTTACCACGGACTTTGGTGAAGTCGAGTTTTTTAGCATTGCACCACACATTGCAATCAAAGGAAGAAATAAGAGTGCTTAGCTAGTCCTATTTAAGTTGGTCAATAGTTTAAGGCCATGGCGATGGCTCGTTGGGGAGAATAGCTTTACAATTTATTGGCTCGAAATTTAGTTACCTTAGGAGCAATTAGATTTTAGTTGGAAATTCGGGTTGACTTGTAGAAGTGATGTTGCCCTAAACTTGTTCTTATATGGTTTTTGTTCTTTCATGTTGATTTTTCGAACAGGGTGTAAATTGTTCATATTAAAAGTAAAGCCTATCTGTACATACACTTTTTGAACCATATACACTTTTTGTGAAAGCACAGCATGCATACCCTTATTGTTTTGGCATTCTTCAAGGGGCCAGCAACGTGTCGGTTGGGGGTGTGATTAGTGCTAAAGTGCTATTTTGAACCTATTCAAGATAGGTTTTGAGTGCTTTTTCGCACTATTCATATAGATTAAGCGAATTGTCATGTGCGTATCACTAGTGCTTATAATTTGTTTTGGTGTTTTGGATGGTTTTGCAGTCTTGGAACTTGGGTTGCAAGCTTGACTCTTATTGATGCTGAATGTGAGAATCCTCGGTAATTTCACCAAGCTGAGGCGATGAAATGTCAAAATGAATTGAAGAATTGAAGGCAAATTGATGAATAAACCATGGAAGTGATGGGTGGCAGACAGGGGCAAAAGAGGAGAGCACAGCAGTTCAGCTGTACCATTGCGAAATTTGGCAATCATAGCGAAATTTCCTAATCTTAAGCGAAATTTTAAGCTATGAAGTTTTAACTAAACTAGCAATTCGCTAGCCTAAGTCTTGTTCTGTGAGAATTTTTGGTTCATTATCTCTGTAAATTTAAACTAGGCCATGAAATTTCGGTAACATACTTCGAAATTTTAAGCTATCTTAACCAAAATTCATAATGAAATGCTTTGCTTATTGTGTTTTGATATTTTTGATTCCAACCCGACCACGCAGATTGATTGCCATTTTATCCCTATTGTAATTTCATATTTTAGGCCTTTTGTCATTTCACACATTTGGGTTGACTATATAAGCCACCTTATAACTTTATAACCACAGCTTTTAATTTTCAAGCTTTCTGTGGCTTTTCATTTGAGTTACAGTTTTCTCTCTTCTCTCTCTCTTCTTTCTCTCATTTTCTCGGCTTCCAAACACACCCCTTGGGGATGACAACTAAGGGATGTTTGGCTAAGCCCCACTCATGAAGGGAGGGAGGGTCAGCGGTGGAGGTTTGGAGTAAGTTTTCATGCCTCTCATTCTGTCCCTGCGCATTTATGAGCATTTAAGCTCCACGCATCTCCTCTAGGTTGAAACCTCCTAGATCAGCCTAGCCAATGTGTGTTGGCAAACTTTGTGGATTCTGAGTGGATGCTTAATCTTAGATCTTGTCATCCTTGGTGTCTCTAATGGTTGCCGTAGGTTGCCTCTTTGAGGTCATATGCACACTGTTAGGGTTTAGATTTTAGGGTTTATCTCATGAGGGAGTAATTTTAGATTTTAGGTCATATGCCTCTTTAATGCCCATTGAATGCCATATCTCATGAGGGAGTAATTTAGGGTTTAGATTTTAGTGCCAAATCAAGGTCCGGTTTGGGAAAGCATTATGAGTCATTATCCTGATGCGAAACAAACCCAGGAGACATGAATGCTTAAAAATCCAATCCATTGACCCAAGACTTCAAAGAATCTTTTTCTAAATTTTCACTTTAATTTATATGCGTTTACAACTATCCAGCCTTGTTTTAACAAAACGAAATCGAAGAGAAATACCATTTTGACTCAAGCGCATTTTCGTTTCACGAAGAAAACCCATCCCAGTGTTATTTAGACCACTATATTACTTGTTAGCTTATTTACGGTAGTAGGAGGAACTTAGGTATAAATTTTGTTGATTAGGATCACCTGCGTACGAATCGGGCAGGTAGTAGTAATCAGGGATAATAAGCGAACCATCTCAATGGCCAGTTGAGCCGTAGCTACAATGTCTATGGCACGAAGTATGCAACAATGTGACCTAAAGTATCCACAACTTTCGACCGCCGATAGAAAAATGAATAGCGGTCGGATTTGAAACAAGCACCGGAGCTCATAGTGTGGTAGAACTACGTTGACCACACGAGGGTAGAAAAGCGGCGTAGGGTCATAAATGGCTCCGGTACCTGCGCTAAGCGCTATAGAGTCTCAGGCTACGGATCTTGTGGCCAGGAAGATCATAATAAACTAAATACGCAGGTCCCTTAGTATTATGTCGAATTTAGATACTTGAGGGGTGATGAGCTTAAAAGTCATCCATTTCGTCCATTTTACGATTGATTTTTATATAAAAGGCGGTTATGTTTAGAAATATGGAATAACTAACCCGAATTGTTATGCGGCGGGGTGAGAAGGAATTTTGCGATAAAGGAGCGAGAAGGTGGATGAGTATTAATGATACTCACTTGGAATTTGAAGGAGTTTGCAATGGGAAGCACGAAGGATCGGGGTGATGTCGTGAAGCCTGATATAATGAATTCATATCAAGATCGCGACACAAAACCAGGTCCTTACAGGAAAGTATTGGAAAATGGAAATTTGGGCGTGTGAAACTCCAAGTCGGGGCAACAATGGGTGATGAAGAAGAAAATGCGGTCGACATCCGCACAATTAAGCGGCCGAATTCGCTCGATCGATGCGGACAAAGTGCGTGACATTAGTCGAGAAGTCGCGACATAAGATAAATTGGCCGGGCTATTTATATGCGTGACATGCGGAAGAGTCGCGCGATCAACACGAGAATCGACGTCGCGACATCGACTTGCAAAGAAAGTCGCGACATCATTGATAATTAGCGATGTCGGTTTAGCGAAAGAAGAGGTCGCGACAACACTAAACATCGACATCAATTAGAGAAGACTGGTCGTGACATCATTAACGATCGTGACAAGCGGCGAAGGAACGAGGAGGTGGCGACAATGACATTCCCGAGCAATCGCGACCATGACTCGAGAATGTGGCGGTAAGTCACGACCAAACAAAGCCTCTGCGACATAACTGAAGACATAAAAGGTTGCGACAAAGAATCGATGTGACATCAACCTGCGGGCGATTAAGCGAAGTCAAAAAGAGGTGCGCATTGAAATTAGGGCCCGACTTGAGGAAGCCACTATCAAATCTGCGGTGCTCACGGAAGGAGCATGACTTAGCGACTTGAAGAGAGAGATGCAGGTTCTTTGAAGGCTCTGTATTTTAATTTTCTTTGTTTTGTTTTTATTTTTAAGATTAGTTTGTTCTTTGGCTAAATTGGATCTGACGTTAAATACGTTAAAATTTGCAAGCCCGAATGCAATTTTTTCCTTCAAGTCTTGGCATGCAGTTGTTTGAATTTGAGACAAAATTTAGATTGACTACAGGTGCCTATTTGCAGTTGCTTTCTTGATTAGTAAGCTATTGTATGGTGTAATCAATGATTTAGAAACCCGACTTCCATTGAATTAGCTATTGTCGAGAAATTATCTTTCTGCCAATTTTATTCGTATCTTGAACTTCAGGTTTGTAAATCTACTTGGCAGTCTTGTGTATTTTCTGTTGATCCCATGCTCGATCAGTGTCTCATACCCATTAGCAGGATTGTGTAAGCTACGATTGCTGGAGGCCCTCGGTGACCACGAGCATTCACAGTGATGAACAATTTAAAAGGGTATGTTAACTGATATTACGGATCTAGTGTGCTGCATGAAATTAAAGCGATAAATCCTCTTCTCACTTGGAAACGATAATGGGTTGGGCTTTTTTATCAGGTGCTTATGAGAGTTCGCCTCCCATTCAAATAGTATGAATTCAATCCCATTATTAGCAAGATCTAATAAAGGGAAAGAATGAGCTATTCTAATTTGGAAGAGAAACCGGTATAGTGTAAACCCATGCAATGACTTAATCTTAGGAGCTAAGTTTGGTCCATGTTGTGGGTATGAAGTATTGAAAGAAAAATACGAACAAGGCAAACTGATTAAAGTAGTTATCTAACACTCTGTCTTCGAGAGAAACAGTGAAAATTAGATAATGAACGGTGGGGTTTGGAGAGATCCAACTGCACTATCATATTCCTTGAACTAGTTTTAAATCTGTGGTTCATTAAGCAACGTACATTGCAATCTGCGAGATTGAGTTTCCTGATAAATTTGTATTTTCAATGCTCCTTTTAAAGATAAGCATTACAGGTCTAAATTTAGCATTTTATTATTTCAGTATTCAATTCATTTGTTATTAGTTCAATTTCTTTTAATTTTTATTATTTTAGACTTTAAAAACTGATTCCAATTGTCTATCGAGTCGAATAGTATGAGATTGAGTAGTCGAAAATTAGTTGGTTTGGAATTCTTGAGATCTCTGTGGGATCGATATCTGGACTTAAATCCAACTTACTACTTGTTCGACCTGTGCACTTGTAGCATAATGGATCAAAACCACTAAAAAAAAAAATGATTTACTCTTAATGAAAATGCTCTTAATGAATACAATAGCTAAGGAACACAATGTACAAGTTGTTGGCAAAATTGATGGGGATTAGATAATAATCCTTGGGTGATAACACTATAAATTTGCATAAGTGTTTTGATCCATGTCTGCCAAGAAGGAACTTAAACAAGTTTTGGCCTTGATTCTTGAAGTTAGACAATAGTCCTTTGGTAATAGTATGTCATAAATTTGTATATATGTCTTTTGGTCACCAAACAAAGTTTTGGCGTAGTTCTTAAGTGGTCGAAAGAATTGGTAGATCGATATTAGATGAAAGAGGAAATACTAATTTGGACATTTAAAGAAAAAAAAGAACAAAAATAGTTTTTCAAGCGTGGTTATTTTGTACTAACCTTCTAATAGTCATGTGAAATATTTGTTGGCTTGACTAATCCCATTAATGTGAAAGTATGTTTTGATTTGGAAAACTTTATTTTATAGGAAGCGAGAACAACGATCCGATTCGACGAATGCGAATTAGAGAACACTGGAAGCTTGAAGAAAAACAAAAGGCGAGAAGAAAACTTAGCTATGGCAAATGAGGCAAGACCGGTGAAGGACAAAGAACGGCTGACGAGAAGGCCTCGATCAACGATACAATGGAGGACTTTTGGGGCCTAATATTCATGATGAATACTCTGCTGATCGAAGCCTACGAGTTGGTACAAATAACTGGGCCCGAAGCCCTTTCTGATTCTGATATGGTTCAGCAACAACGATTCACCGGTCATCCCACGAAGGAGCCCAAATGACTGGGAAGGTTTCGGGATAGCAAACCTGGTGGATTGCATGGGGTGAGACAGAGGTCATGAATTGCATTTATTCCATTTCTCTAAGAGATACAGCAGCCACATGGTATGAATCACTACCATATGGATTACTGTTGATACTTTGGAGGAGCTTGTAGAAGCCTACTTGGTGGGCTCCCCATCACTCATAGAGAGAAGGTGGGAGATAGTGTGTTCGGTAGGGGAAGATAGAGGCCTTTATGTAACATGGGGAGAGATTCAAAAGGTTGCGAAAAGATGCCGATGCATGGAATAGACTTGAAAACCAGGATGGACATAATATCATGCCTTGAATGATACATCTAAGACGTGATGCTTCATGTTGTGGAGCATTCAAACGTAAAGTCTTGAAGAGAAGCCCGAGATCGATTGAGGACACGGCGAGAATGCAATATGAAAGCTCCATGTGAGTTTTTCGAAGTAGTGGCGAAGGAAGGAGTCATGGAGTTAAACGAGATGTGACCATGGAGGCAAAGTTCTTTTGGGATGCCATCCTAATGCATAAATACGGACAAGCAAGAGAGGAAGATGCACCTTGCTCATGAAATAGGAGCGATCGAGAACTGTGAGAGGAAGTGCTGATGTACCCGAAGAACTTGTTTTATGATCTTTGGGAGGTTAAGTACTTGGGAGCGAGAGTTATCACTTGAGCCAAATCCCAACCTGCCCGACACACTATCATCGACGAGGAACCATGAAAATTTTCATATGGTGGAGAGGGCCTCTGAGCCCAAGAGCATGGGCCAGAATCCTCAACGGGGATATCAACAACCACGGGTTCCTGCGACGGCGATGGAATGAAGCGAGTACGAGTCGGAGGAGGGGCTCAACCATTTGAAGATCGAATGCTGCAATTCATGGGGGCAAACAAACTGTTCAGGCCTCCATGACAAAGTTTGCAAGTGGAAGCCTCAAATAGCAATTCTTAAATTTTCAGAGAGAGACCACTAATGCCTCATAGACACAGAACCTGAAATAGAGCTGCTGGACTGAAGCACATGAAGCCAGGATGAAAGATGCCTTTCCCGATTGACACGAAGAAAGTCAGAAGGCGCATGGGTGTGCGGCTCGAAGTGGGAAGAGACTTGGTGGAAGAGACCAGGAAAAGATGAGACTTGGCAAAGGGGAGAGGAAGGCCCCGGACAATGCTGAAACCTTTGGGAGAAGGAAATAAAGAGAAGGAACAAGCGTCGGGAGAAAGAAGAAGCAAGAGAAAACCTAGAACAATGCGCACGCAATCCCATTTCCACAGTATGTCGAATAGAGAACAGTTTGCAAGGTTTTTGAAAACCTTTCGGAAAATTTGGAGATCGGTATGCCTTTCCGCAGTGGTGACTCGGATGCCACTTTGTCTGAAATTTTGAAAGACATGCTGTGAGAGAAGGTGCTGAAGAAGAATTGTGAACTTGATTGCAACTTGCGATCTTGTGATCAAGAGAGACTGCGAGAAAAGATGAAGAAGGATCCGGGGGCTTCACCATTCCTTGCACCATTGGAGGTTTGGAGTTTGAGCTCTGCATGACTTAGGTGCCGATATCAATTTAATGCCACGATACATTGTAAAAGTTAAGTTTGGGGAGCTTACTCTCCCAGCTCTTGTTACCCTCCCAAATGGCGGATAGAACCAGCAAAACACCGGAAGGAATCATAGAGATGTCTTTGGTAAAGGTGGGAAAATTTATTTTTCCTGTTGAGCTTCATCTATCTTTGGATATGGAGGAAGATTCACAAGTCCCTACACTCTTTGGGGAGGCCATTGCCTGGCCCCGGAGGCCGGCTACTGTCCCGATATCTGAAGGGAATTCTCACTCTCGAGGAGTTGGAGAAGAATATTGACTTCAATTTATTCAGAAGTTTGAGGAATTTAGACATAGAAAGGGAAGATAGCAAAGTCAATAGAAGATGTATATGTCAGCAACTCTGATTTTTACTATGATTGTAATGACTAACTCAATGATGAAAAAGGGTAATTTCCGATTATCTTGAAGGTTTTGATTGATTTTGCGCACATCGGTTACATTCTAAAAAAGTGATGAGTCTTGAACAAAATGGGATGAAAAAGGAGAAAAAATGAAGAAAAGAATTTCATCGAGAAACCAGGTGAAAAGGGCTAGTTTTAAGGTTGCCAAGTCATATGCCACAGGCGCCGAAAGTAAACCGGTAATAATTTACGCTAGACTCGGTGATCATGGCGAGGAGCTTGGAGTTGCTGGAAATTTAAGGAATCATAAAGAGTCTATAGCTTGGTCTATTGAAGGTTAAAGGTATCGATCCATCAGTATGCATGCCTGAAAATCTTTGCTTTGGAAGAAAATCTGTGTTGAACATGAAGGCCGAATCAGGTAATGAAAAGAAATAGTGGAAGGAGGTGCTCAAATGGTTCAAATCTTTGGTTTTATCTATGCGATTTAGGAACCGGTCAGCAGGTTAACCAGGTCATGGTTCCAAAGAAGGGTGGATTTCTTGTGATGTGATAGAAAGAAATGAATTAATTAACAAAACACGGTGACGAGGATGGAAGTATGCATTGATTACGGAAGAATTTGAACACAACCCAAACTAGGAAGATCATTTCCTTTGCCCTTCATTGATCATATATTTGAATGATTAAGCGGGACACCCTCATTTTGTTTCTTGAATGGAATTATTGTTCTGACCCAGTGCAATTGCACATGAGGACCCGAGAAATACCACATTCACATGCCCTATGGAACACTTGCCTTGAAGGATGCCATTTGGGCGCCGCAATCACTCACCGCTACTTTCAGTGATGTATGATGTCAATGTTCTCAGATTTGATTGAGGAAGTCATGGAAATTTTTATGGATGACTTCACAGTGTATGGGTCCAATTTTGAACAATGTCTGAACAACCTAGAAACAGTACTTCAAAGATGCAAGGACAAACAGATAGCACTAAATTGGGAAAAATGCCATTTCATGGTAACAGAAGGTATTGTTCTTGGTCATAAAATTTATGCTACAGGGCTAGAAGTGGACCAATCCAAGATTTCCATTATCAAAACCCTTGCACCTCCTGGCAGTAAGGGGATAAGGAGTTTCTTGGGGCATCTTGGATTTATAGGGGAGATTCCCGCCAGACTTCTCAAAAATAACCGGAACCTATCTGATTCTTGAAGAGAGGACACAAAGTTTAATTTTGATGATTCTGTAAGTGCCTTTGAAGAAATCAAGATCGGATTAGTGACACCTATTATGGTTGCACAGGAATGGGATCGGGGGATTAATAATGTGTGATGCCGGTGATTTCGCAATGGGTGTATTGGGGCAAGAAAAGAGAAAATATTTAGAGCCATATACTGCTCTGAATACTGTAAACAAGAAAAATATTCTGATGAAGAATGCCTGTGAGTATTATATGAAATGAGTCATCTATTTTAAAGTCTGCTTCATACCGTTCCTGAATATCGACCGTCAAATATCTGATGTCAAAGGAAGCTAAGCAGAACTTATAAGGTGGGTGCTCTTTGAGTTTGATAATTAAAGATAAAAGAGTGTGACAATGTGATAGTGATCACTTGTCCCATAGTAGAAAGGAATGAAGCAATGAAGGAGGAGGCGAGTGCAGAGAACTTCCCGGGATGAGCATTTGTTTAAGGTGTGTTCAACTTCCATGTTATCGTGTGTGAGATTACCTAGATTGTGGAATGGTTCCTCGAATTGACTACCATATTGAAAGAAAGCTTAGGGCGACGGCGGGTACTATGGGATGACTCAACGCTATTTAAAAGGAATGTGACATGATTATCGGAAGATGTGTGCGGAGAGTGAACGATAAAATCTTGAATGAATGCCATGCATCGCCCTTATGGGAGGCATTTTTACGGAAAAACGACTCCTGAAGATACTCAAATCACGGATTTTATTATTTATCTTGAGATTGTGCTGAATGGGTCAAATTGTGTGATAGATGCCAAAAGATTGGAAATATCAGCAGCATAAATGAAATGCCCCTAAAAGGCATAATGGTGGTGCAAATTTTTGATGAATAGAATAGATTTTTATGGGACCCATTCACCGTCCATTTGGAAACACAGTATATCTGCATTGTGATGGATTATGTTTCCCGAATGGGTGAAGACGATAGCTTGTCAAGGAATGATGTAATACGGGTTGTGAGTTTCTTACAAAGAATATTTTGAATGATTTGGAACACCGAACTATCATTAGTGATGAAGCCATTTACAAACAAAATATTTCTGAAACTAGTGGCGGTATGGGATCGAAGCATATAAAGAATCTAACTTATCATCCCCGGACCAATGGGCTGATGAATTTCCAAGCGAGGAGATTAAAGAATCACAGGAAAAGGCTAGCCAAGTTGGCGAGGAAGGATTGAGATAGCTGAGCTTGATGATGGACTTTGGGCTTACAGAATTTGCATTCAAAACTCCCGTTGGAATGTCCCCGTCTGAGTTGTCTTTGCGAGCCATGTAAATACCTCTTGGGGGAGAGGAGGCGTGGGAGTCTGCTACAAAGCTATGTGGTATCGGCTGAACTGATTTTAAAGCTGAAAGGAGGGGCGCTCCAGCCCCAGATAGGCTGGAAGGCGAGAGTAGGCCTACTACTTGTGCTAGAATATCTGAGGACAAAGGCAAAATGGCATGATCAGAGGATTACGAAAGAGTTGACGGAGAACATGTTCTTCTTTTAACTCAGTTGAAGTTATTTCGAAGTTAAAATCAAATGGAGTGGATATTACCGTACACAGTGGTGTCAGCGCTACATTTGGAACAATAACATTAAAGGCGTCTTTGAGGAGAATTTAAAGTCAATGGACAAAGGCGAAGCATTATCAAAACGAGGAGAGGAAAGAAAGGAAGAGCTCATTTGGTTCATTTAAGAGAGAGAAAAAATCAAAGCAGCGAGTCCGGTAAGGACTGGCGAGCGGTGATGGGAGGCATCCAGTAGAGATTTTAGTTTCTGATTTTAGACTTTGATTTTTTATAATTCACCTTGATTTTGTTTTCTTTAGTTCTTATAATGATTAGTTAGTACTTAGAGATTAATTTTGTTTTAATTAAATCCTTTAAAATGTTGCGAGTGCTTGTCTGTGCAAGGAAGGAGAGAAATAGCTTGACTACGGGACATCTCCAGCAACTTGCGAAGAAACGACATGAAAAGAAGTACTTTTCTCCCCTATACAAATTACAGAAAATTGAATAGTATACATGTTTAATTCTTGTGTGGAAATAGTTTATTTGATGATGAGAATCTGTAGTGTCGAGTGAAAGAGTTGTACGTTCATTAAATTTGAAACGTTCTGTTGAGTCGCTGACAAAAACTTATGTCGTGAGCGAAGTCATAGCAGTTGATGTCAGTGAAACTCGATCGTCTTGAAGGAAGAAAGAGCGGTGTAATTCGCGAGCCAAAGGTTATGTCGCGGCCAGTGAAATCGCGGCAAAACGATTGGGTCGCGACATGAGTAATTCCTTCAAAAAGTGATGAGGTCGACAATACTTGATGTCATGAGATGCGATGTCGCGGCAAACAATATTATCTCGCGACATAAAAGAAAAAAGTTGCGGTGGGCGACTTTTAATTTGCCCTAAATTTAATAATGACACACAATAAATGACATGAATTTAAGTCGCGACAAGCTATGAGTAAGTAAATAATAAATAGCCAGCTATAATAAATAGTGCATTTGATGAAACTCTCTTCGTTTATCATCTCCTTGAGTAAACAAGATTCAACTTTTCATCTTACATCTTCCACGGTTTCGATTCTTGCAAACCCTAAATCCGAACTACTTCCTAAAAAAAAACCTTCCGATTTCTCTAAATGGCGAACCTTGAACATCCCAATCTGAACGAATCATGAGTATACCCAGGCGAAGGGGAAGATTATGGAACCTCTGATGGAGAGCAGTGGTGAGACGACCCGGAGAGTCAACCGGGTTACTCGACATGAGAGAAGGAAGAGAGAAAATAAAAGTGATGAAAGAAGAGAAGGACGAGTTCGTCTCGAGAAAGCTTTAAGCTAATTGGAAAGCACTATCTTTGAAGGAGTTTGTATGAGAAGAGTTCGACCGACTCATCTCCGTTCAAGGAATTATTGACAAAGAGGGTGGGGAAAAGTGCAAACATCAAGATCTGGTTATGCGGTAGTCGTTAGAATTTACTCCAACCTTGTAGGGAGAAAGGAGGAACTTCTGTTTTTCGAGGAGGGTTTGGGTCATGGGTGAGACTATAAATGAAATGTACGGGTGGAGGTCGAAAACATGGATCCAAGTACAGAAGATATGACATTCGCCCAGGTGAAAGATAGCTAGAATTTGACAGGGACTGACAGGTGAAATAGAGATTCGAGGAAGGAGAGAAAAGATTATAAACGGGAGATGCAGCGGAAGAAAGCAGTATGGTTTACATTTTAAATATTACAGTGCGGATTTCTTCTAGCTTATGTTTACCGCAGATGAGAGAAACGAAGCCATCATTCTCTGCCATACGAAGGGCTATAAGATTAATGTTGGGGCTATTATTGAAAACTCAATGAAATATCACGAAGAAATAAGAGGGGCACGATCCCACATTGACTAACCATCACAAGGTTATGTCAGTGGTGTGAAGGAGGATGGCCAGAGAAGAGAAAGTGCCCAAAGTTTCACCATTAACCCTGACTGGGGTAAACAAGGGGCCAAGAAATCAAAGAAGAAGGGAGTCATAATGGAAACGAGATTCGAGAGGTGAGGAGGAGAAGTGCAAGACAAAGAAAGAGGACACTTACGATGGTTGAAAACCAAGAAGAACAAAATCGAGAAACACGACAGGAAGGGGAACACCTGCATTTTGCGGAGGACATGGGAGCGGATGAAAGAAGTCTATAGATTTCACCACCCCGCGCTGACTCTCCACCAATAAGGAGCAGTTTGGAAGAGCAGGAACAAAGCTCTAGGCAAACCCGGAAAATAATCAAATAATGGAAATGCTCATTTCTATGCAGAAAAGTTTGGAAGAAAGATAAGAGAAATGGAGCACTCAACAGAAATTCAAAGAAGATGTGTATGAAGCTGAATTGAAAAGAAGAGATCAACAGTGGGAAGAGGAACTGAACATAAAGGAGGAAATGTATGAAGAAGAGTTGAAAGAAGCGAAATGGGGAGGTTGACGAAGGAGGAGAGGATAAGATCTTAGAGTACAAGAAAAGTTCGAAAAGGAAATGGAGGAAGAAGTCGAAGTCACGAAAAATTGCAGCAGCATAGATCATTCTACAATAATCAGTGTAATTCGAGAATCTCAACTCCTAAAACTCATAAAAAGAAAGGGATTCGAGTAAGAGGCCAAGACAAGGCGATCAAGGGGTTTAAATTCCCTGCATATATCATTATTCTGGGGACTTGAGAAGAAGATGAAGGACAGAGATAAAATTGTGATGACGTGATGCTTATAGAAGAAAAATGCATGCAGAAAATTTGGATTTGATTAACAGCAATCTATTGCCAAATTTTTAGAGGTCATGACAATGGAGCGTACAATGAACACATTGGGTCAAAGGCAAGATGATCTGAATAAGAAAGTTGATCTCACTAATGAACTGTTTATTGAAGAACAAATAGGAAAAGGGAAAATGTCAGAAGAAGAGGACATAAATGAAGTTCCCCAAGTTCCCCAAGTTCCCAAGTTCCAATGACGGCTACCCTTGATCTGGATCCCCCAAACATCTTTGTTCCTCCTCAGAAAAGAAAAAAATAGACCTTCTCATTGATTTGTCTATCTCTCCTTCATTCCTATCCTGTTGTTCTCAACTTTTGCACATTCTCATGAATAAAATTAGAAATTTGTTTGATGTGTTTGAAGTCAAATTGTGTGTTTACTTTTTGCTTTAATTGTTAGAGGAATAACGCGGGTAGAATTGCTTCGAGAATGAAAATGACATATCATAATGAGCTAGTTGAGGTAATTGGTTAGATGATAGGATGAAACACAATAATTGCGAATAGAATTTGAATGGCACATGGGTGAATTGAAACACAAATTGCATAATTGACTTGAATTTGGGCGATAAGTCGGGTTAAAGGAAAGTTAGCCACAGTGAAGGAACAAAACATATTTTTTGGGGTTTGAAATATAGCGTAAGCCAAGAACTTGGTGAACCTTAGATAATGTAACTCCTCCACAAGCGAAATTGAGTCGAGGACATCCTTAGGGTATTCACGATTGGCAAAAAGAAGATTCTAGAACTTGTTTGATTATTGATAAAGGCGAAATCACCGTAATACAACTAACAAAAAGAGTGTCTGGGCATCCTTGGCAACAGGCCATTCTATTACCATTATGTATATGCTTGCATACACCTTAGTTCTTGAATTTGGGCCAAACCCTTCCCTATCTTTAAAACAAACTAATTGAAAATCGAAGCCATCCTTTATAACTAATCCTCTGATAAAGAACCTCGATTAACCCGAGAACTCAAGGAGGGGAGGAAGAGATAAAGTTTGGGGGAGTATATTTTTGAAGAATTAAAGAAATACAGAAAAGGGTGAAGAGAAAAAAATCTAAGCGAAGGATATATATGAAAAAGAAGCTTAAAGGAAAGTTTTGTCTTGTGGCCTAATTCTCTTGAACAATTAGAAGTTCTTAGGGGTGTTTCAACACCTAGTACCTAATGCCAATGGTATGGAGCTACTAACCAATTTAACAAGAAGTGTTAGAAAGCCTAAAAAACCAGAACATTACTATTCTGAATGGTTGCGGAGAAAAGTTCCAACAATGAGAACTTCTAAATGTGAAGTGGAACAAACAATTTTAAGCAGGAAAATCAAGAAGATCCCACAGGATGAAGTTTGGGGAATCAAATAAAAGTTGCAAAGGAAAAGGAAGGCGCGGGTTAAGTAAGAAAGAAGAAGAGTTTGGGTAATCTTAACCTAAAAGTTCAAATCCATCTTATGACCCAAGGCCTAACATTCTGACACAGAAAGGGCTGATTAGTCTTGAAGGTTGGATTCACCTACATTAGTGGAGATCAATATGAACAACAAGCATATGGAATTTTGAAAATCTTGAAAGGATCAAAGCGCGAAGGACCTGGAGTTGTGACTCCTTAGAAAAGGAGAAGACCGACCTACTCTTAGAAGGGATCAATTGATTGTACTATTTATAAACAAACTCGACAATTAGTTTTGTACGATTGGTGAAACCTTAATCTGGTTGAAGCTAGACCTGAAAAAGAAAGAGAATGCAATTATAGTCTTTTAATTAGGTGGTTATAGCGCAAAGCGAGCGAGAAAATGTCATTTGTTTGAGGAGATAGACTAATCTTTCTTTTCTTTAGCAGGAATAAACAAAATTTTAAGTTTGGGGAGTTTGATGAGTAAAAGTCATCCATTTTCAATCCATTTTTCTGATTGATTTTTATATAAAAAAGACTGATTTATGTTTAGAAATATGGAATAACTAACCAAATTGTTATGCAACAGAGAATTCAAGAGAAAGAGGAATTTTTGCGTTAAAAGAGGCGAAGGTGGATGAGTATTAATGATACTTGTGAAGGAGTTCGTGGGAAAGGCACAGGATCAAAGAGATCGATGTCGTGAAGCCTTGATAGTAATGAAATTCTATATCAAGATTCGCGACCACCAGAGCCAGTCATAAGCAGAAGGTAATGGAAGGCAAAAGTTTGGGCATAAAACTACGAACACGATCTTCATTTAGCTTCAAAACTTAAACCTTGAATTTCCGCACCTTAAAACCATAGCATTCTTGGGCATAAATGTCCCTAACGGTGAGAACATATCTCAAAAACCTACCCTACAGTAACTAATAGGAAACAACTAACCGGATAATAGTGGATCTAGTGATAAGCATCCGCGCGCCAAAAAATCTTTACTTAAAATACACGTTAGTGAGGCGTGCTAGGGATTTTAACTGGGTGAGAAGTGAACATAATACCCTGCTTGCCTTGCAAAAGCAGTGAGAGACTTTTTGACTTACCTCAAAACTGGTACCCAGTGGCCTTCCTCTTCAAGGATGAGGGAGGTTTAGCCGAACATCCTCCGAGTTGTCATCCTCGGAGGGTGTTTGGCTGCCCAGAAAATGGAAAAGAAAATGAAAGAAAGTGAAGCAGAGAAGAGCAGAAGCGGGAAAGTTGAAAGCTTCTCCTAAAAATTTATTGTCAAATTGATTGATAGTTACAGGGCTTGACTGAGGCTTATATATGCTCAGAGCCAAGGAAAGTTACAAAAAAAACCAAAACCAAAAGCTATTATAAGGGATAAAATGGGAAGAAACAGAAAATTGTAACAAACAGCCAGAGCGTCAAAAAGGTGAACAGTGATTGGAGGGGTGAATAGTGCATGAGGTGAACAGTGCGCGTAGAGACAATTTCGCACCCAAGTTGTGATACGCTCCATTTTCTTTGTATTTTATGCTCTTCTTTCATACGGTCTACGATGCAACGATCTTGGGATTTGACTTGAATTCTTTGTGCTTGGATCGACTCAACAATTTGGGCATAACTAGCTCGTAAAAGCGCAAATTTGCCATAAAAATACGTCAGTGGGAATAGCGGGGACCTTAATGTGCAGACCGGGTTAGTGCGGCTGATTAGTACGTAACAAGTGCTCAAGAGCACAGGAAATAGCGGGTTCGAGATAGTACTTTTGAGTACTAATCCTTACCCTAAAGGAGCAGGTTAGGCGTGCTCTCCTTGGTGCTCAGTGGACTGATAAATGAAGCAAGGTTGGTTTGGCATAAATGCCTCAGTCACTACTCGCACCTCATGTTGATTTCTCATTTCAAGCTCCTCCAACCTTCTAGCGAGGTGGATAACATGTGCCATGTCCTCATGGTGAGTACATGCCTCCCCTTGAATTGGCACCGGGTCTCATCTCTCTGCTTCTCTGAGTTGGGTTCATCCCCATGCTTTGGATGTCATCGATACATAATTCGAGAAATCCATATCTTGATACGGATTTTTCGAAGTCCCTCACACATAGTTTCCAACAAGCGCTTCATAGAGGGGACATTCCATCATAAAAGTGATTAACCGACATCCAGTATCAAAGCCAGGTGAGGGACGGGCATTGATGGTTTCAGTGCCTCTCGATCTTGGTAGAATTTCTCATTTTCGTGAAATTTGCAAGGTGTAAATCGCCTCTTGAACTATGGTTCTATGGAGTCTTGAAATTTCTTCAAAATTTCAGCTTGCATATGCCCGCTTGATTTCGTGGTCCTCAACCTCAGAGTTGAGCCAAATCTGCCTTGTCCTCGAGTCAGAAGAACTTCCAACCTCATCAATCCGGTGGAGATGTCCTCTTTGAAGGTATTGCATACTTCCTGAACTTCTTGGATGTGAATGAGGTTTCACTCCATCCCATGGAAAGTGGGGAGCAGGGGCACAATGTAGGGCTTGATAATTATGTCCTCTGGAGGAGGCACAATGCATGAGGGTGCACTCACTCTTGGAGGGTGTATATGGTCCCTCATGGTCCTATATGCATTAGGATTCCTCTGTATCCCCTGTTGGCTCTGTTGTTCCTCAGGTGGAGGCTCCGTCGTGTTGCTCAAGCTTTCGCTTCTTATTGTGATGTAGTAGACCTTGGTCCCTTCTAGCACGCCTTGTTCCTATCAGTGGTGCATAAACTCTGGCGAAACAACCTGAAACCTGACAGAAAGCAAAAGGCAGGGCTACTAAAAGTTATTAGCTAAGACTAAAGAAGAAATTACATATATAAATAGTATGAAATTGAATCAGCTTAACAATGAGCGCTAGGAGAAATAAGTAGAACAAAAGGATTGAAATTTCACGATTACTTGTGATATGGATCCTGAGTTTAACAAATCAACATTTTGCGCTAAGGCACCATCCTTGACAACGGGCGCCATTTGATTCGTGTGTGCGTGAGGTATCAAAAAGTAATAAAATTTATAAACCTAAGCCTTTTCTCCTATTTATAGTAACAATGCTCTTTACTTGATATAGTGGTTCTAAATTCGAACCACGGATAAGGATTTTCTTCGCACAAATGAAGCTTGCGATTGGCTCCAGTGGTACAATTTGGATTTAGGTTTTCATAAAAGCAGTGAGGTTGATGATTTGAAAAATAAAAATAAAATGAAAATAAAATGTAAAGAAGTCTTTGAAACCTTGAACTGTTGGGTTTGGGGTTCTAAGACAATTGAGAGCCCGGGTCCTTTTCCTTGCATTAGGAGGAATGACCTATAGTCGTTCTCAGACCAGACTTCATTTGGCTATAAAGCCGAACCACAATAAATTTTTCCTTTTGAGATGTAGCATTTATTGGTCAATAATGTTTCCGGATAGTGAAACTTTATCTCTTGATCTACCCTATAGTGACAAATAAATGGAAACTAACCGAATCTTAGTGGATCTAGCAATAAGCATCCACTGAACCCTAAAGAATGTAAGTGCAATTAAATCGAGGATCTTACATGAAAGGTTTAAACCTACGTTGAAAAGATAGAAGCATAAATGACAACCAGCACTTGCATTAAAAATAAGAGGACTAAGCGATTTACCTCAAAACCTTAGCTGTGGCCCTCATCTTCAAGGATAGGAGTTTAACCAACCATCCTGAGTTGTCATCCTGGGGTGTTTGTGAGGCGAGAAAAGTGAGATAAAGAGGAGAAAATGAGGTAAGAAAAATAGGCGGAACTGGGTTGAAGCTTTCGCCAAGAATTTATTCGCATAATTGATTCGCGCGATGAGTCTGGGAGTCAGCAAGAATTTGTATCCTAGGTGTCCCTACTACCGTGACGAGACTCTCTTGCGGTATAGCGGTCTAGGGTCGAACACGGGGATGGGTTTTCTTCATGAAATGAGAAGTGCGGAGTTGAGTTGAAAATAAGTATTTTCTATTTAGTTTTGGGTTTATTTCAAAAAGCAGTGGGTTGGATAGTTGTATTTTATAAATTAGGGAAAATTTAGAAGAAGACTCATGAAGTCTTGGGTCCCAGCTGGATTGAATTTTTAAGGGTGTATTCATGCCCTCGGGGTTTGTTTCCTCGCATTGGGGATAATGAGCTGTATTCGTTTCCCAAAGCGGGACCATGATTTGACACTGAGCTAAAGCCTAAATTACTCCCTCATGGAGATATGGCATTCGGTGAGCATTCCAAGTCCCCTAACGGTGTGCATATGGCCTCAAAGAGGCAACTCACATTCTTTAAGTGGATGACAGTGGATCTAAGATTGGCGTCCCTTTATGTAACCACAAAACTTGCCAAATGCGTGTATTTGGATCTAGGAGGGTTTTAACCTAAATTGAGATGCGAGGGCTTAAATGCTCATAAATACGGAGTGTGATAAGTGAGAGGGCAAGGCTTACCTCAAACCTCCACCAACGACCCTCCTCTTCAAGGAAATGGGGCTTTAGCCAAGCATACCTTGGTTTGTCATCACCAAGGTATGTTTGGTTGCCGAGAAAATGAAAGAAAATTAAAGAAAATGAAGAAGAAAAAGAAAAGCGGGAGAACTTACAGTGCTCTGTGGCTAATAAGCCAAAAGTTCCAAAGTTCAAGGTTACAATTCTCTCGAACATTGGAGCTTATATAGAGGATTTTCTTAGGGTGTAGGCCTGGTAACACTTACAAAAAGCATTGGAAATGAAGGGTAAAAATGGAAAAAAAGGGAGAAAAGAAAATAAAAAGTCAGCAAAGGGAGGAGGTAGAGTTCGCACACATGAAGTTAGCAATGTGCCAAAATTGGCACCAGTGCCAAAATTGGCACCAGTGCCAAAATTGGCACCAATGCCAAAATTGGCATCAATGCCAAAATTGGCACTAGTGCCAATTTTCCTGCACCAATGCCAAAATTGGCACCAGTGCCAAAATTGGCACCAATACCAATTTTCCTGCACCAATGCCAAAATTGGCACCAATGCCCGAGGTACTCTGCACCCGATGCAGGGAGTGGCGCCGATTGCAGTGGCACGATTCAAAATTGGCACCAATGCTGAAGTCGCAATGCCAATTTTCGCATAGTGCGATTTTGGCACCACATTTTCTGCTTTGTTCTTCTTCTATTCCACTTCGCTCCACATTCTTCCTAAGTTGCAATATGGCTTTGAACTCGGGTTTGGATTCATCGTGTTCAGCTTTCATCCTCAGTTGAGTTCGAAGATGGAGAAGTGTTTGGCACATAAAACTATAGAAACACACACACACAATCTTTGTTAGTAACCTGATAGGGACATCAATATATGAGTGGGTTATTTGAATGATTTGTACCTAAAGTGCCTAAAACCTCGATGAATAGGCCTGCAGAGCACTTTTTAAAGCTAATCAATAGGCCTCTGATCCCTCGTGCGCACAAAGCCTTGGTAGGCCTTATACGGCTCGAATAAGGGAAATTACAAAATACATGAACTACCCCAACAATACATAAAGGGTAGTTTGGGAAAAATATACAAGAGTGAATTGACGAGGGGTGACAGGGACACATGGGAAACGATTATGCGGGTTAACGAAATTTTGCAGCCACAGTAAAATTCTTCTCGTGACCAAATTTCTTCTATTTTCTACTCATTTCCCTTTGGCTTCTAACTACAGCTCTGAGTTTGGCTTAGTTCTTCGTGTTTGGTCGACTTAATGATTTTGGCATAGTTAACAAGCACCACCAAAATTTGCCACAAAATGCGATCGAAGTATAGCGAGGACTTGGCAATGTGCCAATTGATTAAGTGAGTTAGTTAGTACACAAAAAGTGCTCAAAACCTACAATAAACAGGGCTCAAAATAGCACTATTTGGGCACTAATCAGTATGTCAGTCCCCGTGACTATCAATCCTGATATTAATCCAGTAATGTATGACTAAAATCCTCCGAGAGAATGAAATGACATGTGATGTCAATAGCTAAACTAATATATGGCTTCACAGGCAAGAGCATGATTCTGATATGGTGATACCTCAAGGTAATGTGAGGTTGGCGACAACGGGAAAAGGTAAGTCTTAAAGCTAGATGAGGTGCACCAGAATGGATCAGTAGCCTAAGATCCTAACCACGATCAAAATTACACAGCGATCGCACTTGTATCCACTTGAAATCCAACTTCCAGGGGCTACTCTGGTCTTCATTGCTCGGATATCAAAGTCATCTCCATAGTGCTCCCAAACATTGATATAGCCCCTATGCTGAATACTGCTCAAAACTCCTATTATTGAGGCCAAAATTGGGAATGATGATGAGTGTAAAACCTTGTGTCATACCAGTCCTTACTACGTTTTAGTTCTATTTTATATATTAATAAGTGCATTATTGCCCGATATCTGATTTTTGGATCTTGTGTGCATTGTAGGTGAATGGTGGTTTAGAAGCTTTTGGAAATCACGAAGAAAAGAAGTGAAGACCCGGCAGCAACATGCCCAAAAGAAGTGCAGCGTGCATGACGTTCGTCATGACGTTGCAACGTTGTGACATTTGGTCAACAACAGTTAAAGTCAAAGAGCGTTCCAACGTCGCGACGTTTTTTCGATTCCTGCAACAGAATTATAAAAAGCACGGGTTTTCAAGATATCGACGGCGATGGGGCCAGTGGCGAGTCACAGTAGGAGCGGCCAGAGATGCGTAAAAACTTCGTGTTTTATATTCTCTTCTCAAAACTATCAATGATTTATAAGAACTATGATTTTAATAATTTTCATTATGTTCTAGATTTATTTAAGGTTTTATTGAATTCTGCTACGAGTTGTATGGATTAGAGATGAATTATATTTTATTCCCGGTTTATTCATTGAGTTATATCAATTGCTGCGTCTAGTTTATTTCATGGTAATGTCGGCCTACATTGACATGATCTTCTTTGGGTATATCCGAGATCGAGATAAGGACTGAGATGCAGTGAGCGGCACTTGGTCGATCGACGAATAGAGATATCACGGTTCTGAGTGTGGCGATTAGGGTTTGAGCATTTAAGCATTTAGTCTAGAGATTCGGGGTAGGGGATGCACCCAACCCTCTGCGGTGAGTGGCGGATATACCTCGAGAGAGGATATATCATTAGGCACGATCACTCAGGTCGATGAGATTCATTAATGGCCCGAGATAATAATTCCTCTAGGCAATAATCCATGAGTGTGGTAGGGGAATGAAACCATAGTTTTCTAAAATAGTAATTTCACAAATTACTTAGATTTGAATTTAATTCAATACATTAATTAGAAATTCATTAAGGTTTAAGTCCGGGATAATGCCATAGGCCAATTTCGGTAGTCAACTTCTCACGTGGTTCGATGTCCAGGTGCCCAGGTACATTATATTGCCAATCGACACGTGCGCGCATAGGCGCTTTACCCGGTTATACAAGTCATACATCACGTTTCGGCTATCAAAGTTTTTGGGCGCGTTCTTGGTGAAGTTCGTGTTGATATTGACAATAGTGCAATTAGACATTACTTTGGAATTTTATTTTATTTATTTTATTTTGTCTATATAAGTGCTTGTTATTTGGTCATTGCGTTTGTGCATGTGATTACAGTGAAGGTTATTGTGAATGTATGCAAAGAAGGGGTCAAGTTGAACTACTTCCTTTTGATCCTGAACCAGAAAAAACCTTACACCGATTACGTAGAGAACAAAGAGGAGCACATCAAAAAAAACTAGCAACCATGCAGAACAATGAAGGGTGAAGATCGAGACCGAGAGCAGCGAGTTCTGAGAGATCTATTAGAATAATGGTAGGAATTATGCTCCCACGCCGTTTATACATCAAGATGATTAGTTTATGTTGCTAGAAGTTTGCCTTACCACCCTACGATTGTTCGATCACGCGCTGTCAAAAGACCACCCATTAAGGCAAACAACTTCGAGCTGAAGGCAGTAACCTTGCAGATGCTTTAGAACATTTTGTTCCACGGATTGCCAAGTGAGAATCCAAATATGCACCTAACCAACTTCATTGAAGTATGTGACATGATCAGAAATCTGATGGGGTGGCCAGAAGGGCTCGGTGAGATTGTTCCACTCTCACTGGGTGATAGAGGCTAAACCTTTGGTGACGGGTTAGCCACTTTAGTTTCATTACTTCGTAGACGACCCAGTGCGAAAGTTCACGACAAAGTTCTTACGTACACAATGAAGGTGCACAGGTTAGTTACAAGGAATCGATACTTTTAAGACAAGCCCCGGAGAGAACTTAGGCTGAAGCATGGGAGATTTCATGAGCTGTTGGGAGGTGTCCACACCATAGGTTGACGGATGGATGCAAGTCCACACTTTTATAACGGTTCGAGGGATGCGACGGAAACGATTATAGATGCCTCGAAGTGCCCAATAAAGAAACTACGGACCAAGCATTTGAAATCCTAGAGGAATCCTGACTACTAATAGAAATTAGTAGCCTAGGGATAGGATTGCACTTAGAAAGGCGTGGGGCACAAATGCTTGGGTCCTCGACAATTTGGTTACTCATGTTGCCTTGAGTCAACCCAAATAGCTTACTAAGCATTGATCTTAAGTAAATGTCGTTTAGACTGGCCATAGGAGTTATGTAAGATTCTATGGAGGACAGCATGAAGTAGTACAAAATGTCATTCGAGGACAACAAGCAGTAAAGCACATGCCTAATATGTGTCGAGGTTTAATCGGCCACGACAACGAGGTCGATATGGGAACCTTGATTATCGAACCGAATTAGGGCCTTTAAAGGTGGCGTAATAACCAAGACGGTGAAAATTATGGATAGAGGAACAATCTAAACAACATGCCACCACCACACAGTGAAATGACCGCGACTAGAGAAAAAGTGGACTTGGAACAATGGATTTATCAAATGCTTCTCATACCGCTAGCATGAATGAGATGAATGAATATGCGAACCAGACCACCTAGTTGAACAATCGGGCGGCACGGGTTAAAGGCTGGGGTGAAAATAGGCCAAATGTCTAATATACTGACTGAGTGGCAGCAAGGTTCCTTGCCAAGCAATTCAGAGAAAAATTCTAAGGGTGGCGGTAAGGAACATGTTAAGGCTATCACGTTAAGAAGTGGTAGAGAGCTAGCTACACGGGGGCCACCGCCTATAGTAAGAGAAGAGGAAACTGAGGTTGTGGAACAATTCAGCTCAGAAGATTAGAGGCAAGGGGAGCAGCCCCAAGAGAAGAAGCCAACAGAGACACCAGATGGGAGGAAAGAGATTGAGAAACAAGCAGCTACAATTAAACCTTATGCACCAGTACCATATCCCCAACATTTGAGGCAAAATAAATTGGAAAAGCAGTTTACTAAATTCATGGAAGTGTTTAAGAAACTGCATATCAACATTCCATTCGCAGATGCATTAGAACATATGCCCAACTACTCAAATTCATGAAAGATATACTATCCAGGAAAAGAAGGTTCTCAGAATTTGAGACAATGAATCTTATTGAGGAGTACAATGCTATACTTAAGAGGAAATTGCCACAAAAGATGAAGGATCCAAGAAGCTTCACAATCCCTTGTAAGATAGGAAACTCGATCTTTGAGAGAGCCCTATGTGACTCGGGGGAACCCAAAAAGATAACATCATGCCTCGATCCCATTTCAAACTATTGGCTTAGGTGAGGCTAGACTCACTACTACACCCCAAGCAAATCGAGATAGATCATTGAAACATCCCCGGGAGTGATAGAAGATGTGCTTAGTAAAGGTAAACAAGCTTATCTTCCCGCCTAACTTCATAGTGTTAGGACATGGGAGAAGATAAAGAGATACCTATCATACTCGGGCGCACTTACTTTCGCAATGACTCCAAGGTGGCTAAGTGATCGATGTGCATAAGGGAGAGCTAAAACTAAGAGTACATGATGATGAAGTTAGATTTAGTGTATTTAATGCTGAGGCATCCAGCAGAGAGTGAAGCATGCTTTATGATAGAGGCGTGAGGCTACAAGGTTTTTAGCCAATCTGAGAGTACGTGGAAGTGGGATTTTCACTCTTCCCAAATTCGAAGAAAAAGAAGTATTATGAGCCATCGGGAGAGAACACTCAGACTTTAATGCCCTTAGTTGAGCGACCACCACAAATAGAGTAAACCACTCCCCAATACTGAGGTATGCGCACCTAGGGAATCCTTAACCCTACCCGCTTATCATATCATCTCTCGACAAATGGAAGAAGAGAACCTTTTAAGAGTGCTTCGAGATCATATGAATGCTATCGGGTGGTCTCTAATCGATTAGATTGCCCCTCCATGTATGCACCGATCCTATTAGAGGGTAGGCACAAACCGGTCAAGAGAGCCGTAAAAGACTAACCTCGACAATGAAGGAAGTGGTAAGAAAGAGGTATTGAAGTGGTTAGATGCAGGAGTGATCTACCCCATCTCAGATAGTTCGTGGGTAAGCCCAATACAGGTTGTCCCAAAAAAGGGAGGGACCATAGTGATACGGACTGAAAATAACACACTGCTACCTTCTCGAACAGTTACAGGGAGAAGGATTTTCATAGACTACCAGAAATTAAATAAGGCAACTAGAAAAGATCATTTCCCACTTCCATTCCTGGATTAGATGCTAGACTGGCTGGTAGGGCATGAGTATTAATGTTTCTTAGACGGGTATTCGGGTTATAATCAGATCAATATATCACTGGAAAACCAAGAGAAAACAATATTTACGTGCCCGTATGGTACGGCCACGCTAGTAATGCTCGGGTCTACGTCAATACACCGAGCATGTTTCAAATGCACGACGGCCATGTTCTCGCATGGCCGACGTAACAATTGAAGAGCTCATGAATGATTTCTCTATGCTAGGGAAATCTTTGATAATTGCTGGAGAACCTGAGACAAGCACTGATAAGATGTCAGGAAACCAACCTCAGGCCGACCGGGGAAAAGTGTCACTCACGGTGAATAAGGCATCAGACTGGGCAACTCCTGGATATCAAAAAAGAGAATCGAGGTAGATAGCCAAGATTGAACAACGTAGAAGTTATCGCCCCATCTTTAGTGAAAGGAATAAGGAGCTCCTATTTCAATGCCAGATTCCCACAGAGATCTCTCATATGTGATTTCTCCAAAATAGCTAAGCCCCTATCGAATCTTCTTGTTCAAGGAGCGCTCTTTGAGTTTGATGATCGCCACCGAAAGCGGCTTCGCTTTCAAACAAAAATTAGTATCAACACCCACATGTTAGCAACCCGACCGGAATCTTCCTTCAACTCATGTGATGCAAGCAACCACGCTAATAGGCGCGTAAGCAAGTTAAAAGGAACATAACATTTCATGTTATCTATTATGCAAGTCGGACGTTGAATGATGCACAACTCAACTATGCAACAACTGAAAAAGAACTTCTGGCTATAGTGTTTGCTTTTGACAAGTTTCAATCGTACTTAATTGGTAACATGGTAATAGTGCACACCGACCATTCAGCCATAAAGTACCTGATGACTAAGAAGGATGCGAAACCGAGACTGATAAGGTGGGTGTTACTACTCTAGGAGTTCGACCTAGAAATTAAAGATAAGAAAGGGACTGAAAATATAGTAGCCGACCATCTTTCACGATTGGAAGGGCTACGTAAAGAAATTCAAATTAATGATGATTTCCTTGATGAATAGCTTCGCTATTGAAGACAAAGAGCCAAGACGTTGCTCGCATTTTAGAACTACTTGGTGGCAAAAGTGCTCCCCCCCAGAATTTAGTTATTAGTAGAAGAAGAGATTTTTCACAGAGCTGAAGCACTACTATTGGGAGAAACCCATCTTGTATAAGCATTGTGCTGACTAGGTGATAAGAAGATGTGTCCCATTAGAGGAAATAGAAAGTATTCTAACTCATTGTCACACGCTAGCATGTGGGGGGCACTTTGGGGGAAATAAGACAACTCTGAAAGGTACTCAACTGATTCTATCGGGCTCATCTTATTCAAGGATGCACACCAATTTGTGTCCACTTGTGACAATGCCAAAAAAATGGAAGCATATCAAAATGAGATGAGCGCCTGCGAACCTATTTGGGGAGGTGTGAGTTGTTTGATATCCGGGATGGATTTTATGGGTCCTTTCATTCATCTTTTAGCAACTCATATTCTCTTGGTCAGAATTACGCTTTCTAACTCCGGTGTGGAGGCCATACCTACCCAAACTAATGATAAAGTTAGCAAGCTTTCTACGTAATCATATATTCACTCAGTTTGGAACTCCAAGGGCATTGATCACAGATGGGGGAACACATTTATGTAACAAACTCATTGACAAAGTGTTGAGGAAATATGGTGTCCGACATCGGACTGCACTTGCATACCACCCAAAGACTAATGGCCAAGCAGAAGTGTCGAACAAAGAAATTAAGTCTATCTTAGAGAAAACAGTCAATAACTCGAAGAAAGATTGGGCGAAAAAGATATATGATGCACTCTGGGCATATAGAACAGCATTCAAGACACTAATGGGAATGTCACCATTCAAAGCATAGTGTTCGAAAGCGTTTTTCATTGTCAAGTTGAATTTTACATAGAGCATGATCGGGCAACTAGGCGCCGAATATGGATGCGAAGATGGCTACCGAGAAACGCTTGTCAGCTCGAATTGCAGGAGTTCCACGATGAGGCATACGAGAATGTGAAGATATATAAAGAAAAGATGAAAGCCTGGCATGATAAGCATATTGCAAGGAAAGAGTTTGAGCCGGGTCAACTGGGTCCTCTTATTTAACTCCTGACTCAAACTTTTCCCAAGGAAATTAAAGTCAAGGTGGCTCCGACCTTTACGCTGACTCCTAGTTTTTCCGTATGGAGGAGAAAA
>JAEQBH010002312.1:0-107751 GCA_016808115.1 Tetrastigma voinierianum | reverse complement strand
CACGCCCAAATCTCGAGTTAAACGTAAGAAGTTATGACCCCAAAACTTCAAGATCCGAGTAGCTTTATATACTGCTTCTATGGAACCCGAGTACCTGAAAGCCCTATAGATTCTGGGGGAGCAAGCATCAACTTGATGCCGCCTGATGTTTAAAAGGCTAAGGTCAGAGAACCAAAATCAACCCACAATCAGTTTTCAACTCTGTCGATGTCCTACCAACACCCGGGTATAATTGAAATGTCCTAGTAAAGTGCGTAGTTCATCCTCCGCGCACTTCGTCGCTCGACATGGTGGAAGATGACTCAGTTCCTATCATACTTGCTAGACCCTTCTTGGCCATGGGAAAGGCGCAAATTAATGTGCAAGAAGGTGAACTTAAATTGAGAGTCCAAGGAGATGAGGTCACTTTCCATGTATTCTAGCTTCTCCCACGGAAGCATCCGTGACGACGATCCAAAATGAAGATATCTTAGAACTTCACCACATGGAGATCTTGCAAGGCGACGTGAAAACCTTCTAAGATAAACCGACATCTACGTAAAGACACCACCAAGGTCATGGGCATGGGAGCAAAATATTTCCATCCACCTTGAGCAAAGGTTTTTCGAGCATTGGGGAGATGTGTCAAAGATTCCCGCTCTAAAATCGAATATGGAGATGCAGGGCTATCTAGATAACAACATTAAACAAAGCGCTACTTGGGAGGCAACCCAAGCTTTTTGAAATCTTTATTTCCATAGTCTAGCTTTGCGTGTTTTTAGTTTTTAGCATATTTTGTCAGTCTCTTTCCATATTTAGGCTTTTATTTTGATTGTTTGTTTTCAGTACCCGAGAGAGCAATGGAAGCAGGGAGATAGCTCGGGAAGATCATTTCAGAAGTGCGAAGGGGTCAGAATTTCATTAAGGGGGTTTTCTCAAAACTTAGAAAATTTTTGAAAATTCATTACCCTAATTTCGTCACATCGCGACGTTGACCGAATTCAGAAAAATCAAGCCTCTGTCACGTCACAACGTTGGATCTCCACGTCGCGACGTTGGCTATCCCTATTTAAACCACCCCCCAGCAACATCGCACGCCGTCCCAACATCAGCGACATGCTGGCGTCACTTTCGGAACATCGCGCATAGATTTCTAGAACGTCGCGACAAGGATCCCAACGTCATGACGCTGGTCTCAACGTCACGACGCTGGCTCACAAACCTCCGAACGCTGGCGACGCTGAGCCCGAAGGTCGGACGTTGCCTCTCATGGCGTCCGCACTTTCAGCCCCACCGAAAACCTTAAGTTTGAGCTCCCAAATCCCTTCGCTCCTGCCATTCCCAGCGCGCCCCTCTCCATTTGTCCCAACCAGCCCTAGGAACCTCCCACGGCTCTGCGCCCATCTCTAGGGCCTCCGTCTCCCATTGCACTACCTGGTTTGGTGCTCGGATCTAAGATCCTTACGGGTCCACGAAGGCTTAGATTCCTTCCGTTGGAGCCGTTCTTTCTTGCTCTTTGCATTTGGGTAGAGTTAGGAAGGACCCAGGACTATTTAGGGCTAGTGGAAGTCCCCAGCATCCCTGTACCCTCTATCCCATTGTGCACTAGGTGTTTGCTCAATTGCCTCAATAGGCTTAGGTGGTTTCATGTGAGTCGTTCGTTCCCACTATCTTCACTGATGGTTAGGGGGCCTACAGACCACATCTAGTTCAGTCACCCTTTGGCCACCCTCTTAGCCCACCCAGACCCACCCATGTCGAGTAAGCGCCAAAAGATGACCGCCAAGCAAGGGCGGGCTAGTGAGGAGCTCGCCCATACCTATGATCGTGACAAGTTTGTCAATAAGATCAAGTGCACAAAAGTTCTACTTTCTATTTCAAAACCTACTGCTCATTAAGGAAAAGGGGTTTCACCACCCCGAGGACTTATTCCGCAAAACTATTACTGAGGCGGATGGGCGGGCGCAACAACCCCCTCACCCCACTATCACGAGTGTGGTACGAGAATTTTACACCGATTTCGCCTCCCATGTTTTGAAAAAGGTTTTGGTGCGCAGGGTGTTGGTAGACTTCAGCACGAAGTCTATCAACCAATATTATAACCTCGACCTAGTTCCCTATGCGCCCTTTGATAGGCTCCATGTGCAAATTCGACTACTCAAGTCATTAGGTATTAACCAACTGGGCCGTGGTCACTGGCTTTAATAGTGACGGTACGTGTGGCACTTCCGTGCCAAACATTCGCCTACATCCTCTAAGGTCCGCATCACTTCATCACATCACGTCTCATTCTAATGACGAAATGTGTGTGAAGTGACAGCCAAACGTGCCCTACTTAATTATGCCATCCTCCAATACATCCCTTTTGATGTAGGGCAGGTTATAGAGGATGCCATCCTCCACAACCGGGATACGAAAATGAACCTAGTGTTCCTCATTTACAATTTCTACAAGGATCATTATTTGGGCCAATGGGTTTATGATGGGTTCGACTGCTTCATAAGTCATATTCCCTACATCAAGATCCTTTACCAACAATTCACAAGCTATTCATAAGTTGATTATGAGACACGTCTTCGCACTAGTCCCATTTCTATCCGCACTACGGTTCTCAAGTACTCCACCATTGCTCAAAGACACTACTACTCCTATTTTTCCTCATTGCCCATCTACCTATGTTTCAAAGGCAAAGGGAATAATGTCGACGACATAACAATAAGAAGTCTTTCTTATCTCCGCTGTAAGAACAATGGGCCATTTTCACAGAAACCTCACAGACTCACAACATATCTTTAACACTCACCGCTTTGACCTAATCGACTATCAGCTATGACCTCATTCCAAGTCCAATTCGCCACACATCCTCTCTATAGTAGATCTACTGCACATGGTTAATCAGTTCATCTTCATCTTCCATCTTCCAAAGGCATCCACACGCTTCTTCACGATATCGTACTTCTCCTATGTGGCTTCTTGATCAGTCATTTAATCACATGACTTTCTCCCACGTTGTCTCTTCACACACTTCTACTCTCTCCCTACCATATATACCGCAAATGGTCTCCTATGCATGTCTCTCATCTTGGTAATGTCTCTACACCAAATTTTTGTCTATTTCCAATGTTTACCAAATTTAACCGACTCATATAATCTTCATCTACTGGGCAACTCACCGAACTTGGTTTTTCTAACCTTTTCTTCTACCGGTATAGGTGTGATTCTGACAGATAGATCGTTAGACCGCCAAAGGCCTAAGGTTGCTCAGCTCATCTTTCTTCATCTACCGTCCTCTCGTTCTACTTCGCTCTTCCTAAACGCGGAAAGCACCTCCTCTTCTTTACGGCATTCTCGCCTTGGTCATGCATCTATCTATGTGGTTAAACAACTTATTTCTAGGGGTTTTGTTAGGTTCGGGCCAAATAAGAATTTGATTGTATGTTGTCAATTTGGCAAACAAACTCGCTTTACCATTTAATAACAGTGTTTCTCATGCTCTATCTCCCTTTGATCTTATTCATTCTGATGTATGGGGTCCCTTTCCCATTACTACTCAGGGTGGGTCACGTTATTTTGTTATTTTTATGGATTATTTTTCCAGATATACTTGGATTTATCACTTCAAAAATCATTCTGAGCCAACACATATATCGCACTCACTAAAATGATTGAAACACAATTTTCTAAACCTATCAAAGTTTTAAGATCCGATAATGCCCAAGAATATGTTCTATGAATTTACCTCTATTCTACATCAATTTGGTATTGTGTTCCTCATTCCACTTCAGGCTAGCACTTTAGCAAATGGCGTAATGAAGCGCAAACTTCATCATATTCTCGTTGTCGTTTCGTGCAACTACTATAGCCGCTTTCTACCCTACCTCGCCGGGGAAAGCTTCTCTATCATTGCTACACCATCAATCGTTGTCCTTCCCATTGTTCCGAATCAAACTCCTTATGTCTCTCGTTGTTCGGGTTCTTCTCCCTCCTATGACTTTTACTGTAGTCTGGGATGTCCGCTTTGTTCTTATTCAAGATCATGAAAGAATCAAACTCTCGCCTCCGCTCTCATTTGTGTTGTTTTTGTTTCTCATCAATGTGGTCTCTTGGGGAACACAAAAATGCTCTACTAACTACCCCATGCTCGCTTCCTATTCCCCCCATCGATCCCCTCTCCCGACCTTCACTCGAGGGAGTTCCCACTCTATGTCCTAGAGCACCGACCCCCCCCTCCTCGTCTCCTCGAGCCCCTCATATTTATGATGTTTCTTCATGATTTGATGAGCTTCCCACACCTGATCATCGATGCGCCCACCGATATCGTCCCAGCCTACGATCCTTCATCTGACCCATGCACTTCGCCATTCTATCTGCAACTACTCTTCCTTCTCACCTCTTCGTAACTTCCATCGCTTCTCGCTACTTCTCTCCAGAACCTCACATTTCATGAGGCTTCCTCTAACCCCTTCTTTATGGCAAAGAAGCTATGAAAGAAGAGTCGGATGCACCGGTGACAAGACGGATCATGGGATTTGGTTGATCTCCCCTCTGGAAAAACTGCTATTGGTTGTAAATTGGTTTATAAGATCAATACTCGATCAGATGGCACTGTTGATCGCTACAAGGCTCGCCTTATTGCCAGGGGTTTTACTCAGGAATATGGGATTGATTATGAGGAGATTTTTGCTCATGTGGCTAAACTTTCTTCCTATTACACTCTTATTGTCGCTTCTATGGCTCCTCGCAAATGGCCTACTCTTCAGATGGATGTCAAAATTGCTTTTCTTAATGGTGAACTCTGAGGAAGTCTATATGAAGCTTCCTCTGGTTATTCTCAATTCCTCTAGGGTTCCCCACGTAGTATGTCGACTCAAATGGGCACTTTATGGTCTCTAAACAAGCTCCTCATGAGCATAGTTTTAAAAGTTCGCTCACTATCTCTCGCATACTTTTCAGCGCTTCTTTTGATACAACTCTTTTTTTGAGACGGTCTGGTCATGGTATTACTATTCTCCTCTTGTATGTCGATGATATGATTATTATAGGTGATGATATGCAGGGTATTCAAGATCTAAAGCACTTTCTTGGTCGTCAATTTGAATTGAAAGATCTCGACCCTCTTAATTACTTTCTTCGTCTAGAAGTTTCTTCTTCTACAGATGGTTATTATCTTACTCAGGCCAAATATACTTTCGATCTGATTTATCTAGCCAGTATCACTGATAGCAAGATAGTGGACACACCTATCGGTGGCGAACCGTCATTTAATTCTCAAGGACGGCGAACCACTATCCGATGCTACTCTCACAGATACTGGCTGGGAGTCTAATCTATCTCATTGTCACCGCCCGATATTTCTATGCAAATCATAGTCAATGTACTTTATGGCTACCCTAGATTACTCATTATGTTGTTGTTCTCAGGATTCTTCGATATCTGAAAGACACCATATTTGATGGTCTTCATTTTTCTTCCCATTCTTCATTAATTCTTCAAGCATATTCAGATGTAGATTGGGCAAGTGATCCCACTGATCATCAATCTACTACAGGATATTGTTTTCTTCTGGGTGATTCTCTTATCTCTTGGAGAAGCAAGAAACAAAAAGTCATTGCTCGTTCCAGCACTAAAGCAGAATATAGAGCACTAGCAGCTACTACAACTGAACTTATTTGGTTACGTTGGTTACTACAGGATCTTGGTGTTGATTGTTCCACTACAACTAAACTTCATTGTGATAATTGAAGTGCTATTCAAATTTCTCATAATGATGTGTTCCATGAACGTACTAAACATATCGAGATTGGATTATCACTACCTGCTATCATCTCGCTCTTCAGTGGTACACTCACACTTTAGTCTGCTTCCTCTCAGGATTAGCTTATATCTTCACCAAACCCCTTCTTCTAGGAACTTTTCGAGCTTTAACTTCCAAACCCATAATGGTTTCTCTTAAACCACCATCAGTTTGAGGGGGATGTTAGATTACTGTATGGCAAGTTAATTATATGGCAAGTTAGATTATTGTATATGGAAATTGTATATTTTCCTTTCTTAGGTTTGTATAGCCTAATCCTATATAAGGTTCATCTTGTACATGTATTATACGCTTATAATATACAAAGATCAAGTTCTTCTTCAATATCTTTTGTCGTGGAAAATTTTATATATGCTACATTTTTTTAATTTGTCGAATTAATTGGTATACTACTATACTCGATCGACTTTTAATTTGGGAAAGATTGGTTTTTATTTTCTCGATATTTTAAAATTAAAGTAAGATATATTTATTCTCCTAAAATTAACTCCATTTTCAGTGAAAGCTTAAAAGTAATAAGAGGAATCGCGCACAACTTTGTTATTAATTTTATCAAAATGCTTTATTGATTTTATCGAGGTAAACAATATGATTTCCATTTATTTAAAACGAAACTGTGGCCCCGAAAATTTGCTTATAATGGGATTTGAATCATAACCTCCAATTTGAAGATAAATTACTTAACCATCATACTACAACACCCCAAATAATAAAGATAAATAATCGCCTCAAAGCCTATATTTGATACAATCTTATAATGACTATAATAATGTATGATTCCAGCTTCAAAGATATTGTCGACTATGATTGATGTCTTTGTTTGACTAATATGTTTCATGTCCGAATCGCCCACCATCATACCAAGACTACACAACCACATATAGCAACAAGCCCACGATACAAAATTAACCATGTAAATGAGTGATTTAAGTCCAAATGGCCAAAACTCACCCTCTTTACTTCCTCTTAAGAAAAATAAAACAGAGAAAAAGGCAGAGAAGAAGAAATGAGTGGCGTGAGAGGATGCTTTTTCCCATGATCCATCGAATAAATTATTATAGCATTTCTTTTCAAAATTATTTTTGTAATATTTTCAGTCCATAAATCCCTATTTTAATAAAAAAATTGCCGCTATTTCCTTTCCAACATGCATTTATTTCTTTTTTATTTTCCCTGATTTTTAATAATTTTTCTAGTTTTCTCGATTTTTTAGTAAACATGAATAAATTTATAATTCTAACAATAATGGATTAATCCACTGTTTATGATTCTTATTTCATGATCATTAAGAAGGTGAAAATTATATAATTCATTCATGCACAAATAAATTGGATATATCGATGGGTCTAAATATATTTGATATTCTCCTTTCATTAATAATTTTAACCATCTAATAATAATTGATTTCTATCTTGCTATTGTGAAATATAAATGATTTTATTTACACTTGCTATTTCAAACTAACCCGCTTTTGATTATATATTTTTTGTTATGATTACCACTTATGATATTCACTAATTGTTGAGTACACATGTAGCCTTGAAACTAGAGTGAATTAAAAAAATGATATATTAGATAAATAATTTTATGGATTTAGCATAATCAAGCTGTACTCACTCTATAAGGCCGCTTTATGCCATTAAAGGCTTAGTGTAGGGTCCCTGTCACACACTCTCTATAAGACTCGTTACCCATTGGATTCGAGGACTAACTCTCTCTAAAAAACCCATTATTACTGGCACAAACTATAAAAGGCCTAGAGCAAGTAAACAAGGGTATGTCAGATTTTGGTGATCTAGGTTTTTAGAAATAAAAGAGTGGTTTGAGAGTAGTCTATCCATAGACACTCCTTTATGCAGGCCTGTCTCATAGGAGTTCGCACTGAATTTATCAATGTCGCATTCTTTGAGGATAGTATATTTTTTATGCGTAAAAGGAATTGTTATGTATATTTTATATTGTGATATATTTTAATATATATTAAAGAATCGTATCGAGGTTAATATGCATAATAAATTATTTTGTAACTTGTTTGTATATTGATCCGCTTGATAATTGATCATTTTTTGGATTGAATACATGTATATGTGTTCAGCCATTCTTCTGTGTTGGTATACAAGTGTGAATTTTTTTTTATTTGGACACAAAGAAAAACTTAGGCTTGCCGCATAAAAGGGTGCGGTGATCAAAGATCAAAGTCTAAAGGTTCAAAATTCTGGAACCACGCCTACCACTTCCGTAGATATTTTTTAATTCTTTGATTAACAGATTTAGTTAGAAAGCGTGGGTTGCCAAATAGAAATAAATAAATCAATGGCTATTATTTTAAATAAATCAATAACAATGTGATCTTTACCTTTTCCACTCCTGCTAGAATGAGTAATCGAGAAAGGAGTTTTCTTTTTATTATTATTTTATATCATTTGATTTTGAAGATTTTAGTATTTACAAGCTCCATTTGGAGACAATAAATCTACATGATATCATGAAACCATATATATATATATATATATATATATATATATATATATATATATATATATATATTTTGGAAACTCCAAGTGGGCCTCTTACAAATACTAGATAATATTTAGATATTCGATAAGATTTTGCTTAGATAATCACTTTATTTTCAATATTCTAAATATATATACATATATATATATATATTCTTTCAAAGTTTTATCTTTAAGATTATCCCTAATTTTCATTTCTTTTATTAAGTTTTTTTACCCAATGGAAAGACTTAATAAATTCCTAACTGATATTGCATGATTGAGATTGTGATCTTAGTATGGAATAAATATTTCATGAGCCCTGATTTTGATATGAAACACAAAAATTTGGTGAGTCTCATTATAAATAAAAAAATAAAATTGATATTTATTATTTATTATAAATAAATAAATTCCTAATCTTATTTATTTATTTATTTATTTTATTATTCACTTCAAATTTTTTTGAATTAAATATCTACGTTTGGAATTGAATTGTGTTAGCTTTCCCTAAAGAGGCTTTATGCCTAGTTGGTACAGTAGTGTGGGATTTTAGGTACTCACTTCTTGTGAGACTTATGTTTGCCTATGTTAAGTGTACCAATGTAATGTGTATTGGCATAGTAGATATTTTTTACCTATTTCAAGAAATTGTCAATAGGTTATTTTTCTCCCACTTATTAATCAGGGTCTATATGGATAACTAGGCTACCCTGTCAATGGTTTTAATTGTTTTATATGATGCCTGGAATGGCAATGGAAATTGATGGAATGCCATGAATTGCAGGTTCCAAGTTATCCTATCAGTAATTTAGTTTAATGCATTTGATCAAGCATATTCGCCGACTACCCGTCCGCAAAAGGGCATCTTTAGTGCTACAAACATCCCAAATGATATCGATTTTATGTTTTGTGTTGAGGTGTTGAATGATAGTTATTGTTTCATACATTTTAAATGTCTGTCAGGTTTGCTATTTTAATAGTTTAGTAAAGACTCTCGAATGTTCTCGCTAACGATCGCTATGATGAAATTAGATAGGACAAATTATCAAAAGTGGAAGAAGATTTTAGTTATGAATATGACATTTATGAAATTGGATTTGGCTTTGGAGATGGATCCATCAAAGAAACTGACTAATGACAGCAGTGCAACTATTAAGAAACTTTATGAGGATTGAAAGTACTCTAACAAGTGTTATATGATGACGATGATGGAGAATTGCATGGATGAAGTTGTATATGCTAGCATTCATACTAAGTGGATACAAACAAAGGGACTCTATGAGATATGAAAGAAGTTTATCAAATTCTGACATGAACGAGAAGCACTATTATTGGACCTTTCAATAATACTAAGTATGATGGCGTTAAAGGAGTAAGGGACCATATTATGTTACTTTCTTCCTATTATATAATAAGTTGAAGGGTATTACATGACATTGGATAGAAGTTCTAACCTATACTATAATGAAGAGTCTTCCATCTCAATTTGATTACATAAGGCCCAATGAATACCAAGAAAGAAGGTTGTGGCTCGAGGAACTGACCGCTATTCTGTCAAGGAGGAGGATGACATTGCCAATAGGTCGAGATCCGTTGCTATGGTATCACATCAGGTAGACAAGTCTAGAAGTTTTCCCGTAAGGGACAAGGGATTCAAGCATAATTAAAGAAATTTTAGCGGGATGAAGTCTAAAGTGGCCTCGTGGATGGCACTCATCACACGAGAGAAAGGAAGGAGTACTTTAATGGAAGGTGTAACTACTACAAGAAGGTTTGTCACAAGAAGATAGACTATTGGAAATTAAAAGGAAAGCAAGAGAAAAAAGGTAATATTTTAATGATCGAGACCAATATTGATGTTCTATGAATACTTGTGGTTAGATATAGGAGCAACACCATGACACACCCCACCCCTTCCGCTATGAGCAGGCCGGCCACCCACGTAAATCCTCACTGCTACTCTCTAATGACTAGAAACCCCGCGTGAAGCGGTTTCGCATTGCTTGCCAAAACCCCCTATAAAATTTTTCTTTTCTAAACTTATGATTTTATAAAATTTGGCAAAGATAATGCATATGCACATGTCCCAAATCCCGTATACATCCAATGACACTATATCCAAAATATGGCAACCAAAGATACCAACACATTTCACAAACTACTCTATGTACATACATATGTTCCATTATATTCAAAGTATTTTTCTTACATAATATTCTTACTAACAAAGACTGTACAATGTCGATTAAACCCTATTATGTCTAAATGCCGGCGACGTGACTGAAAATAGTTTTAACACAAAATAATGAGCTAAACGAGCTCATGGAGCGCTGCTTTTATAAAGGTTTGTTTTTCCTGAAAACATCTCAAAAATGTAAAACTCTTTTTACAAATATTTTCCGCGTTTTCTTTTGCTTTTCAAGTTTCTAAACTTCTCTTTTCTTAGCTTGCTTGCTTTTTGTACTTGTTTTTTGCTTTTAAAAAGTTTATAAAACTTTAATACTTCCTTGTTGCTTTGCTTTGTTTTCTTAAAAGTTTATAAAACTCTCATTTTTGCTTGCTTAGAAGTTTATAAAACTTCAAAACTTCTCTGCTTCATTGTTTTATCTTGCTTCAAAAGTTTCTTAAACCTTTCACAAACCTTTGCTTTAAAAGTTTCTCAAAACTTTTCATAAAAACGGAGCTTGGCTCAACCGCATGCTTTGAAAATAAAACCCGAGCCCGTTCAACCGCCGCTTTAAAATCCCATGGGAGCTTGGCTCAACCGATCGCTTGAAATCTAAACTGAGCTCGCTCAACCAAGCTGCTTTAAAACTCTCCTAAGCCTGGCGACTGGGAACCAATGGTCGATTTTTCAAAACTGTATATTATGCTTATAAAACATCAACCACCTGAGGCCTATTTTTGCCATCAGACTTGCGAACACCTGAAGCTCCGGGCGACCGTGCCTGGAAGGACCGTGGTCCGCATCACCTTTTTCCTGAATATGGTGGAACTGAATTCCTGGCCGCCATCACCATAATTCTAGTTAGAGCTCATATCCTGAGTATACTCAGACGTGTCACCTGGGCCTCCTTTAAATGCATGATGTATGTCCTACGTCAGCCGACCAGCAAAACTAAATGCATGTATGAGATCCTCTAACACCACCGTGCACGTACCTTAATACCTCGACCGGCTTTCTTTAGAACTAGTAGCTACCTATTTTCACAAACATTTTCGTCATTTTGCTTGCTTGCTTTTGTTTTGAAATGTTTTACAATTTAAAACCATTTGTTTGTTTTGCTTGATAAATAATAATTATTCAAACCATTTACTTACTTGCTTGCTTGAAAGATGGTTTACGATTTAGAAACCATTTACTTATTTCTTTTCAAAATGGTTTAACTCAAACTATTTGTTGAGTTTGTTTAAAATGGTTTAATTATTCAAAAACCATTTACTTAATACTTGCTTGCTTGAAAGATGGTTTGAACTCAAAACCATGAAATACCAAAGCAAAACAGCTTTTTATAATAATAATAATACACTAGTATTTGTACTAGCTTAACACTCACTTTATTTGCAACTGTTAATCAGCCTAATAACTTTCCCGCTCTTTTGCTTAGCCACACGCCGATGTATTAGATCACACACGCGCCACACAACCAAGCAATTCTGCACACTTGGTGTTATACTAAAATTTTTAAAATATGTGCAGCTCCTAAATGCCATTCATTGTGCATATGACTTGGATTCTAGACTAAAGGACTTTCCATATAGTCTAAAAAACAATTCGAAAACATTTCGAAATTCTGTCTGGACTGTTTGAATAAAATCTTGAAATTTTAACCAAAACTGTCCGAAAACAGTCCCGAAATTCAGCCCGGACTGTCCGAAAATAGTCCCAAACTTTCCTAAAATTTCCTAAAAATTCCTAAACTCAACCTAAAAATTTTCGTGATCGAATTTATGGCCCTACATCATTCCAAGCCATTATATAGTCTTTAGGCTCGAAATAACACAAGTAGGAAAATCTCCCACCTCTTCAGCTTGACGAAAAGCTCCAAGATTTTGTCCACGCTGCGAAATTGTCGCAGAGTAACTTCCCCTTTACCCCATCGGTCCGAAGTGTTGTTGATCACTAATGGTGAGATCCGAGAAAAAAACTAAAATTTGGGTTTTTCGCATATTTACGAATTTCTACGGAAATCCTGGTGTTTTTGGTACTCACGCCAGAGCCCCCGTCATGAAAATTTTTGTGTTTATCCCGATGAACTGGACGTCGATTTTCGAACTGAGAAAGAAGATTTGAAAAGAAAAACTAAAAATCACTCTCTCGCACCCACGCCTCTCTCACGCCGCCTCGTTTCGATTTCATCTTTTTATTTTTTTATCTTTTCTTGTGCTTTAATCTACATACTTTTTATTCAACTTTTTGATTCGCTTAGCCTCTAAACAATTTATTTTGTCTCTAGCTTCAATTTTATTTATCATAATTGAATACTTTAACTATTTGCCATTTTTCTGAATTTTTCAAAAATCCCGCTGTGCTCTCACTCTAAACTCACCTAGAAATTCATAAAATATCTCGACCGTCTCAATTTAAATTGTAAACTTTCTAGGTCATTAGGATTTCGCGTAGACGAACTTAACGACGCAAATCTGCTTGGCCATCTCGAGATCTAGAGAATTTTCGAGACTTCCCGAAAATTTCCTGCAATTTATTATTATTATTTTACTATTTAAACTTCCATTAATTATACTTTCTTCACCCTCTCAACTTTCCTTAATTGCAACCAACTTTTGAAATTCCTACTATGGCCCATCTCTAACTTAATTATGCCTTACATATCCTTTTGCTAAATGACAATTGTATCTCTTTGTTTTAAGTACCAAATTCCGGGTTCCACAATTTAAAATTTCCTAATTTCATCTCCAAAATACTACACGTGACACTTGGTACTTTATACACCCCTACAAAGATTGCTGTAATCGTGACACTCTCTGATGGGTGTTACAAAATCCTCCCTCCTTAGGAACATTTCGTCCTCTAAATGAATAAATTAAACCCAAGAAAGCTTAAACTAAATACTCCCATCCCGAAATCGTTGAGGGTACTCGACGGCAAGATCTCGAGCCTCCCGTCCCTAAGTAGCTACCTCCTCTCATGATTCTTCCATAAGACTTTAACTCATGAATCACTTGCTTCTCAACACCAAGCTGCGATCTACAATCCGCATTGTATCTCCTCATGTCAAACTTCTCCCTAATCACCTGCCCCAACACATTTTGAAGATCTGATATTTCCAACACTATCACAGACTTCACCATGAACTGAGTTAACCTTAAAAACCCAACCAGCAAGCCACCTGCCCATCATCATAATCCAGATCTTTACATCCGACTAAGCTTCCTCGCTTCCCAAATCTCAACACACCTTTCCAAGGTAAAATCTTCAAAGAGACTCGTCACCTGATCTCGAATTGTGTCTCGCTAAATCCGCTTGTCCTGCATAACTTTTCTCTGCCTATCTCTTGCTATCTTCTGCTATCACGAACACCACTTTCTCTCGAAGTGATCCAGACTTACCAGACCTATTAGTCTTCTTTCACCAACCCATCCCAACACACCGGAGTCCTACCTTCCCACATATAACCACCAAACGGAGCCATATCTATACCGGCTTGATAGCTATTGTTGTAGGCAAACCCATTAGTGCTGCTCGGTGCATCCAAACTTCCTCGAATTCTATCACACAAGCTTCTCAAGATATCCCTCCAACGTCGAATAGTCATCTCCGATCGACCATCCGCTCCTGGCATGAAATGTCGTGTTGAATTGTAGGCGAAAGTACCTAAAGCCGCTTTGGCAAACTAGGCCAAACCTCGGATGTGAACCCGGGTCTCGACCAAACTATCGAAACTGAACCCCATGAAGTCTCACTATCTCGCCCACATACAATCAGCCAACTTTTCCAATGAATCCTCAATATTAACCGGTAGAAATGAGCAAGATTGTAAATCGATCAACTATCACCCATATAGCATCATGTTTTCTAGTCCGTGGAAATAACTACTACAAAATCCATAGTATCTTTTCCCATTTCCACACCGGAACAGGAGTAATCAGATCTTCCCCTCGCGGCCTCTAATGCTTCAGCTTTCAATTGCCGACGTGTTAGCACCTAGGAAACGAAACTTGCGAATTCCTTTCTTCATCCCATTCCACCCGTGAATAAATTTTCAAAAGTCTCCAGACATCTTGTACTTCCTGATGTACATACGCAGATGAATGTGTTTTCAGATAATGTCTCTTTCGCCGCCATACTCCGGCACATTCTCTCGTCCTTTCACTATCATGCCATCATCTCCGATTTGAAACTCGCTTCTTTCCTTTTCTATCTCTTCCTTGCTTAATCATATGTGGATCCAAAGGATCACTCGCTTAGGAATCCGGGTCCACCAGAAGCTGACCCAACATGAAACGTGGCTAATAAGGCCCCGAATCCTCAACCTCCAATATCACCCTAATGCTCGATCCACCAACAAAGGAAGATAACCCGATCTCATGTGAGACAAAGAACTCTCTAGTCGCCACTAAGGCATCCGCTACGACACAATTCTTCCCGGATGGTACCGATAGTACAAACGTGAGTCTTTAATCGCCCCAAGCCATCTTCTGTCTCAGTTTAACTCTTTGGGTGAAAATATATTGAAGACTTTATGATCCTGTGAAAGATCCCGTAAGAACACCATATACGTAATGTCTCCATATCTTCTAGCAAACACTTTCACGCCGCAGTTTCCTAAGTCATATGGTAGGAAATTCCTCCCCATGCTTCTTCAAATTGCCTGGGAGGCATATGCAATCACCCTATCATTCCTCGCATCAAACACAACCAAGGCCTGGCTTTAGAAGTACAAACCACAAACCCATCTTCCCATCAAGTAGCTAGAACTGAGCCGAAGTCAATCTACCCTTCAACCTCCGAAACTCACGGCGTGCATCCACCCAATCATACTGACATCTTTCTCACGCTCGGGTCGGGTCGCTATCTGAGAACCCCTCAACAAACTTCCCCGTAATACCCGCTAAACCAAGGAAGCTCTCGACCTCCGACACATTCTTTCGTGGTTTCTAATTTACCACCGCTCTATTTCAGTGGATCTACACTCACCCCTTAGTCGAAATCACATGACCAGAATGCCACCTCGTCGGTTCTCAAACCGACACTTGCTCAACTTGGCATACAACCCGGGCCGCTCCCTTAGGGTCCCCAGAACACAATCCTCAGTGCCCTGAATGTTCCTCCGAACTACCCGAATACACTAGGATATCATCAATAAAACTATGACGAACCTATCCAAATTTCGCTTGGAATACTCCTGGCTCATCAAATCCATAAACGCCACTGAGCATTAACTGGCCAAACCCAAGATCACCGTAAACCAATAATGTTCGTAGGTGTCCTCGAATGCAAAGCCTTAGGAACATCACCCTCCCGCACCCTCAAGTCTATTTGAAAGATACTGAGACCCTCGAGTCGATCAAATAACTCATCAATTCTAGGATGGATACTGATCATGGATGGTAACTCGTTCACCGCCTGAATCTATACACAAATCAAGAACCCCATCTTTCTTTTTCACTTAAGAGAACTGAGAGCTCTGGCAGGATATGCTCTGGCCATAATGAATCCCTTACTTAATACTTTAACCGAGCCTTAAGCTCTCTCAACTCAGAGCCATCCTATGAGGAATTTCCAAATGGGCTCGCTTCCCGAATCAAATCAATGGTGAACTCCACTCTCTTCGAGGTAACTCGCAATATCATTCGGGAATACATCCTGAACTCTCTAACAACCGGAATCTCATCCAATATAGTCCCCTTTCCTATCTCCACCACATGCTTGGGATAACCCCGACATCCTTTACGCAACATTCCTCAAGGGCACAAGTGAGATTATATTGGAAGATAACTCTCTGCGTATTCCCCTGAACTTTACCTCCAATTTCCCTGGTCTATGCAACTTTACTTCCTTTTTATAACAATCTGATGTGGCTCTATGGCGAGACAACCAATCCATACCGAGAACCACATCAAAGTCCCTCATATCTAAGGCTACAAGATCCACTGGAACCCCGTCTCAATCGAACTCACTATCTCTCGACTACTCATCCGCGAGCACCCATCTCCAAACCGTAAGGGAAATTTCATACGAACTTCCAATGGCCGGGTCTCTATCCGAAACGATCTAAGAACGGCTCGATGCAAATGAATGCGTGGCTCCCGTCAACTAATGTATATGCATCATGATCAGTGATAGAAATAATACCAAAGACTACATCCGAGTCAGATCTGTGATCTTGGCCGAGTCACAAAGATATACTCCGTCTAAGTGCTGGCTCGTCTATATCTGGGGCATCGCTTCCGCTTTCTACCACGCCCACCCCACCGCGGCCGTACCGTCCCTTCGCCCGGGAAACCTCTCCGACGACCTCTCAGCTCATCTCTCGGTAATCGTAGCTAGACCGGGCACACGCCTTCCGCACCAATCAGCTGAGGGCACTCCCTAATGAAATGGCCTTCCTGGCCACAGTGGAAACACCCTGTACCGAATCTCCTACATTCCCCATGGTGTCGTCGACATATATGACATACGTGAGGAGTACTGGGTGCCCCCATAGCAACTGGGGCCTCACTCGATCCCCGACCAGAGATAGCTCTTCGACCCGCACCCCGCCTATAACCTTTCGCTCTGTTCCTCTTCCGTTTTAATTGTCCCGAAGCTATTGGACGTGCCTGTGCACCCTCTTACTCTTACTCTCTTCCCCGCCTACTCGATACATACCGTGGTACTTGCTCAACTCTCAGCGGCTCACGTCCCCAACCTATTCTCGAGGAACTACCGATAATGCACCTGGATCTTGTGTTGTAGTCCCGATAAACTCTTGCACTTCAGACTTCATCCGCTGAATATAAACCAATCTAACTAATTCCGAGAACTTCTTCTCATATTCTGACACTGACATGTTCTTTGTTCTAATTTGGAAGAACTCCTCAATTTTTGAACTTATTACCGAGGAAAGAACTGGCTGAACTCTTACCTGAATTGGTCCCATGATATACCATTAGATACCTCCTTCTAAGGCACCAATCCTAGCCCCGTCTTCCATCGAAACTCGGGAAAACAAGACTTTACTCATCCGTACAAACTTCATAACTCAGTAAACCTTATTTAATTCCTGGCCTAGCCATAACCAGCTACTTCGGATCACCACACGTCTATACGTGCTCGCGCCTACTTTTGTACTCTCTCTATCGACCTCCCAGTTCTTCCGTAACCCTCTAGGTCAGGTGGAGGTTGCGACCGATGACTAGTCGCTATGACTACTATCCGTGCAACTGCGGCCACTGCTCCGTAGCACTCGGCACTTGAGCTCCCTCCTCGTGGCCCGTATGGTCCACCGACCTACCGGAGGTCGATTCATGAGGCGCAGCTGAACCAACTACTGCTCATCTCTCACAGTACTGCAGGACGCCCTGAACCAATGGGGAATAACTCTATGACGACCTCACGCCCTCTACACCCGACATAGTGCTGTATTTTCCAAAAATATCAACTATTTAATACTTTGAATCACTTAATATGTATGTACTTTGCTTTGAAACATGCATAATGCTAATACTATGCTCGATACCACCAAGGTGGGTATCATTTTTCCTCAAGTCCTAGGTCATATTGTATACAACCCGCTCTCGATACCACCTCGACACACCTCAACCCCTTCCAAAGATAAAGGCAGTCGGCCACTCCACGTGAACCCCAGTCATACCTCTAACGACTAGAAACCCCGGCTGTCGTATCGCTGGCTAAAACCTCCTATAAAAATTTTTCTTTTCTAAACTTATGATTTTATAAATTTTCATAAAGATAACAAATTTGTGATATAGACATGTCCCAAATCCCAGATACATCCAATTTACACTATATCCAAAATATGGCAACCAAGATACCAACACATTCTCACAAAACTACTCTATGTACATACATATGTTCCATTATACATATCTAAAGTATTTTCTACATAATATTTCCTTACTAACAAAGATTTGTACAATGTCGACAAACCCTATTATTATGCTCAATGGCCTTGCGTACTTAGAATTGAAAATAGTTTTAACACAAAATAATGAGCTAAACGAGCCTGAGTGCGTGCTTTTATAAAAAGGAAAGCCTTTGCTTCCTAAAACATCTAAAATGTAAAACTCTTTTTACAAATATTTTCCGTAGTTTTCTTTGCTTTTCAAGTTTCTAAAACTTTTCTTAGCTTGCTTGCTTGCGATTAAGTTGCTTAAAGCTATAAAACTTTTAATACTCGCTGGGCTTGTTTGTTTTCTTTAAAAGCTTATAAAACTCTATTTCTTGCTTGCTTAGAAGTTTATAAACTTCTCAAAACTTCTTGCTTGTTTGCTTTATCTTGCTGAAAAGCTCAAAACCTTTCACAAACCTTTGCTTTAAAAGTTTCAAAACTTTTCATAAAATGAGCCTGGGGCTCAACCGCATGCTTAAAATAAAACTTAGCCCCCATTTCAACTGCTTCGCTGTAATCCCACTCTGAGCTTGGCTCAACCGACGTTTTAAATCTAAACGGAGCTTGGCTCAACCGTTTGTTTAAACCTCCTAAGCCTGGCGACGAACCAATGGTTGATTTTTCAAAACTGTATATTAGCGCTTTATAAAACATCAACCACGGAGGCCTATTTTTGCTTATCATCACTCATAGTGAACACTTTAAGCCTGGCGACCGTGCCATAAAGGACTCGTTGGCCCGCATCACCTTTTTTTCCCGCGAATATGGGCGGAATTGGACCCTACCGCCATCACGGTAATTTAGTTGTGGTACCATAACCTTATATACTTCTCAGACGGTCACTGCCTTTAAACGCACGATTTATGTCCCACGTCACGACCGCAAGAAACTAAATGCATGTATGAGATCCTAACACCACCGCACTACTTTAACAATCTCCGACCTATTTCCCTCATAACTGTAGAGGCCCATTTTTCACAAACATCTTTCGTCATTGTTGCCAGTAAAAATGGTTTTACAATTTAAAACCATTTGCTTGTTTGTTTGATAAATGGTTTAATTTATTCAAACCATTTACTTACTTGCTTGCTCTCGAAAAGATGGTTTACAATTTAGAAACCATTTACTTACTTTTCAAAACGGTTTAACCCCAAACCATTTGCTTGTTTGCTGAAAATGGGTTTAATTATTCAAACCATTTAGTTTACTGCCAGCTTGAAAGACGTTTGAACTCAAAACCAATAAATACCAAATGTCAGCTTTATAATAATAATAATAATACACTAGCATTTGGAAACGAAAGTAAATACCACCATTGCAACTTCGAAAGACGCCTCCACAACTTTCCTGGGCCTTTGCTTTTAAATTTCACACGCTCGATGTATTAGATCACACACGTCGCACAACCAAAGAATTTGCACACTCGGTGTTATTAATTCAAAATTCTTCGAAAATACGCCCAAACGCCATTCACAGCATACGACTTGATTCTAGACTAAAGGACTTCTTATATCTAAAAACACCCGAAACATTTCAAAAATTCGTTCTGACCGCTTGAATAAAAATTCAAATTTTAACTAAAACCGTCCAATCAGCTCAACAACCTGACTTCTCAAAATAGTCCCAAACTTCCTAAAATTTCCTAAAAATTCTAAACTCAACCTGCAATTCGGATCGAATTTACTACTAAGAATATTCCAAAGCTCATTATATGTTTTTGCATCGAATAACACAAGAGAAAAATTTCCCACCCTTCGAGCTTGACGAAAAGTTTCCAAGATTTTGGCTGGGTCCACGTAGCCTCTGCCGAAGTAGAAGAACTTTACCCACCTGGTCCGGTGCGCTGATCACTGAATGGCGCAGATCCTAAAACTAAAAATTCCTGGCTGCATATTTACCCGAATTTCTAGCGAACTGGTAGGTTTTTGCATCACGCCACAGCCTCTCGTCAGTAGAAAGACTGCTTATCCCGGCTTAAACTACTCCGGGCCGTATTTCCTTTTCGTGAAATTCGGTAGTAAGATTCAGTTAAAAAAACTAAAAAAATCACTTCGCACCCACGCTCTTCTCACTGCTGCCAAGCCTTTGTTTTGATTTCATCTTTTTATTTTTTTTTTATCTTTTTCTCAGTGGGACCCACATTATCCCTTTATTCCACTTCTTGATCTGCTTTTAAATTCAAACAATTTATTTTCATTCCTGCTTCAATTTTATTTATCATAATCAATATTCTTAACTATTTGCCATTTTTCTAATTTTTCAAAAATCCTGCTGTGCTTCACTCTAAACTCGGCCACCTGGGAATTCATAAAATATTCCGACCGGCCCCCACTTAACGAACTTTTCTGCGCCACTAGATTTCATGAGACGAACTTAACGACGCAAACCGTTTGGCCATCCGACATCTGCACTTTCGGCACTTCCCCGAAAAAATTCTATGAATTTATTATTATTATTTTACTATTTAAACTCCACACTTATACTTTCACCCCTCAACTCTCTCCTTAATTGCAAATCCAACTAAATTCCTACTACGCCCATCTCTAACTTAATTATGCCTTACATATCCTTTTGCTAAATGACAATTGTACCCCTCGCTTTTAAGACTAAATCGTGTTCCAAAATTTAAAATTTCAATTTCATTCCAAAATACTACAACGCGACACTCAAGACTCTTTATACACCTCACGCGATCATGTAATCGTACACCCCCCTGGATGTGCCAAGAAAATCCTCCCTTCCTGTGAATACTTCGTCCCTCGAAACTAATAAATTAAACTCCAAAAGAAAAGGAAACGAAATACCTCATCCGAAAATCAAATGAGGTACTGACGGCCGATCTCGGTACCTCCTCGGGCTCCCAAGTAGCTACCTCCTCTCATGATTCTTCCATAAGACTTAACTCATGGAATCACTTCGCTTCTCAACACTGTTTTCATGATCATCCGCGCATAAGATTCCCCTGCTAAGTCAAATTTTCCTTTAACTCCGCACCGGGTCGCTTCTCCTTCAATACATTTGAAGGATCTTGATATATTTCTCAACATCGATACATGGAATGTATCATGAATCCTTGATACCTGGGGGTACCTTCAACTTGTAAGCCACTGGGCCCTACTTTGCCTATAATCTCATAAGGTCTTATATATCTCTTGACTAGTTTCCTGCTTCCTTAAATCTCAACACACACCTTTCCAAGGTAAAATCTTCAAAGAGACTCTGGGTCACCTATCTCGACCTGTAAGTCTCTACAATCCAGCTGTCCGCATAACTTTTCGGCCTATCTCTTGCCATCTCGTTATCACTAACACCTTCACTTTCTCCTCGAAGTGATCTCGTACCAGTTCAGACCTATTACCTTCTTTCACTAACCTCATCCCCAAAGACACCGGGAGTCCTACCTTCACATACAACGCTCAATGAGCCATATCTATACTCCCATTGATAGCCATTGCCAGAAAACCCATTGCTAAGTGAGTATCCAAACTTCCCTTGAATTCTATCACATGCTTTCTCAAAGATATCCTCCAACGTCTCGAATAGTCATCTCGACCGACCATCCGTCCGAGGATGAAATGCCTGGTTGAATCGTAGGCGAGTTCCAAAGCCGCTTGCAACCAGCTAAACCCTGATGTGAACCCGGGGTCTCGGACCGAACTATCGAAACCGGAACCCCATGAAGTCTCACTATCTCGCCCACATACACCGGGGCCAACTTTTCCAATGAATCCTCAATATTAACTGGTAGAAAATGAGCAGATTTCGTAAATCGATCAACTATCACCCATATAGCATCATGTTTTCTCTTAGTCCGTGGAAGACCTGTTACAAAATCCATAGTGATCTTTTCCCATTTCCACACCGGGAATGTGGAGTAATCAGATCTTCCCGCGGCCTCTATCAAGCTACTTTCAATTGCCGACAGGTTAGGTCACCTAGAAACGAAACTTGCGACCTCTTTCTTCATCCCATTCCACCAGGAATGTTCTTCAAAGTCTCCACATCTTTGTACTTCGATGCATAAAGATACGTTGTATGAATGTGTTTCAGATAATGTCTCTTTCAAATTTCGCCATACTCCGCACACACATTCTATGTCCTTTCACTATCATGCCATCATCTCCCATTTGAAACTCGCTTCCCTTTTTCTATCTCTTCCTTAAGCTTCTAATCATATGTGGATCCAAAGTGGACTCCGCCTCGCTTAGAATCTGGGTCCACTAGAAGTGGCTCCAATTACGAAACGTGGCTAATAAGGCTCCCGAACTTCAACCTCCAATATCACCCCTAATGCTCGTGATCCAATTCAACAAAGGGAAGATAACCTCGATCTCACGCGAGACAAAGAACTCTCTATTCGCCTACCAAGGCATCCGGCTACTTACATTACTCTTTCCCCGGATGGTACCGATAGTAATAGTCAGTCTTTAATCACTCAAGCCATCTTCTTTGTCTCAGTTTAACTCGGTGAAAATATATTGAAGACTTTTATGATCCTGTAAAGATCCCGCAAGGAACACCATATATACGTAATGTCTCCATATCTTCCAGCAAACACTCATCACGCAAGCTCTAAGTCATGTGTGTGGAAATTCTCCTCATGCTTCTTCACCGCCTGGGAGGCATATGCAATCACCCTATCATTCCCGCATCAAAACACAACCAAGGCTCACGGAAGCATCATTGTAAACTACAAACCCATCTCTCCCATCAAGTAAAAGCCAGAACTCGGAGCAAGTCAATCTACCCTTCAACTCCTCAAACTCACGTGCATCCACCCAATCATACTTGATATCTTTCCTTGTCGCCTTGGTCAAGTAATGCATCTCGAGAACCCCAACAAACTTCCCGTAATACCCTCGGCTAAACAAAGGAAGCTCGACTGACACATTCTCGTGGTTTCACTTACCAATCGCTTCTATTTTCTGTGGATCTACACTCACCCCCACCAAATCACATGACCTAGGAATGCCACCTGTCGGCTTCTCAAACTCGCACTCGCTTCACTCGCATACAACCGTCGCTCCCAGGTCTCGCAACACAATCCTCGTGTGCTCGGAATTTGCCCTCCGAACTACCTGAATACACTAAGATATCATCAATAAAAACTATGACGAACCTATCCAAATACGGTTGGAATACTCGGTTCATCAAATCCATAAACGCTGCCGGAGCATTAGTCAAGCCAAACGGCATCACCAGAAACTAATAATGTCCGTAGTGTGTCCTGAATGCAGTCTTAGGAACATCACCCTCCTGCACCCTCAAGTCTATTTTGGAGTATACTCGAGACCCTTGGAGTTGATCAAATAACTCATCAATTCTGGGGTGGGTGGATACCGATCATGGCGGGTAACTCGTTCACCGTCGTAATCTATACACAACCTCAAACTCCATCTTTCTTTTCACCTAAGAGAACTCGGAGCTCCCCATGGGGATATGCTCTGGGTCGAATGAATCTTACTTACTATTCTTCTAACCGGGTAGCCTTAAGCTCTCTCACCTCAGAGGAGCCATCCTATAAGGAGGAATGGAAATGGGGCCTCGCCTCGGAACTGCATCCAATAAAACCCACTCTTCCTCGAGGTAATCCCGCAATATCACTGGGGAATACATCCGGGAACTCTAACAACCGGAATCTCATCCAATATAGTCCCCTTTTCCTATCTCCACCATAAGCTAGATAACCCCGACATCCTTTGCGACGCAACATTCGCGCCGCCATGTACGGAGATTATATCGAAGATAACTCGCGCATTCCCCGAACTTTACCTCCAATTTCCCTGGCCCATGCAACTTTACTTCCTTTTTATAACAATCCAATGTGGCTCTAAGGCGAGACAACCAATCCATACTGAGAACCACATCAAAGTCCCTCATATCTAAGGCTACAGATCCTGGAACTCCCCGTCCACAATCGTAACTCTACTATCTCCGGGAATTAATTGCCGCTAGTAAACCCGATCTCCAACCGTAAGGGAACTCCTAGCACGAATCTCTAACGGCCTGCCCTATCCGAAACGATCTAAGAATGGCTGATGCAAATGAATGCGCTGGGCCCCGGGTCAACTAATGTATACGCATCATGATCAAGGATAGAAATAATACCAAAGGACCACATCCGGAGTCGCATTCAGAGATCTTGGCCGAGTCACAAAGATATACCCGCCTAAGCGCGAGGCTCGTTTATATCTTTGGGGCATTGCCGCTGCCTCACGCCACCTCTACCGGCCGCGGCTCGCCCCTTTCGCCTGAAACCTCTCCCCGACGACCGCGGTGCTCATCTCTGCACTGCGCTTGACGGCCATCGACGCTTCCGCATTCAATCACCGGCGGCACTCCCTAACGAAACTACTCTTCACACAAAGTGGTAACACCCCTTGCATCAATCTCCTACATTCCCCATGGTACGTTTCGACATATACATATGTGAGAGTACTCGCGCCATCAAGCAAGAATCGTGCCTCACCGATCCCTCGACCAGAGATACTTCTTCGACCGCACTCTCGGCCTCTATAACCTTCACCCTTGTTCCTCTTCTCGTTTTATCGTCCCGAGCTATTGGGACGTGCCCCTGTGCACTCCTCTTACTCTACTTTCCCGCCACTCATACATAGCCGTACTTTGCTCAACTCTCAGAGCGGCCTCTACTAAGTCCCCAAATCTATTCTGAGGGACTACTGATAAATGCACTTCCGATCTTAGGTTGTAGTCCCGATAAAAACTCGCGACTTCAGACTTCATCCGCTTGAATATAGGGAACCAATCTAATCCACCGTGAACTTCTTCTCATATTCTGACATTGACATGTTCTTTTGTTCTAATTTGAAGAACTCCTCAATTTTTGAATCCTTATTACTCTGAGGAAAGAATCTGTCAGTGAACTCTTACTGGAATTGGTCCCATGATATACCATTAGGATACCTCCTTTCTAAGGCATCCCACCAATCCTTAGCCCTGTCTTCCATCAGAAAACTGGAAAACAAGACTCTTTACTCATCCGTGCACTTGCTAACTCTCAGAAACCTTTATTTACTCCTGGCCTACCATAACTGTGCTACTGATCACCACTGCCGTCATACGGCTTGGCGCCCAGCCTTGCATTTCTCTCTATCGACCTCCTAGGTTCTTCCCAACCTCTAGGTTGTGTGGAGGCTGCGATCGATGACGAAATGCTATGACTACTATCTCGTGCACTGCGGCCACTTGGCTTCCTCGTAAATAATTTTGCACTTGAGCTCCTCTCGGTGGCCCGTATGGTCCAAATTGACCTACCGGGCCGGAGGCCGATTCATGTAGGCAAAGAAGTGGAACCAACCACGTGCTCATCTCTCACTGTGTACCGGCAGACGCCCTGAACTGGAATAACTCTCCTATGACGACCTCGCCGCCCCCAATTCGACATACAAATAACAGATTTTCCAAAAATATCAACTATTTAATACTTCAATCACTTTAATACGCATGCATTTTTAAGTTTGAATCATGCATGGTCAAGCAATACTTATGCTCGATACCACTCGCAGGGTATCATTTTTCCTCAAGTCCTAGGTCATTGTATACAACCTGCTTTGATACCATCTTGACACACCCCCACCCCCTTCCAAAGGCGAAGGCCGCCCACCCACAAACCCCACTGCTACTCCTAACGATCAAACTCCCCGCGGCTTAAGCCGTATTGCTTGCTAAACCTCCTATAAAAATTTTCTTCTAAACTTATGATTTATAAAATTTTGGCAAGATAATACCGCATATGTGACATGTCCCAAATCCTCGTATACATCCAATTTACACTATATCCAAAATATGGCAACCAAGATAAATTAACACATTCTCACAAAACTACTCTATGTACATACATATTGCTCCATTATACATATTCAAAGTATTTTCTTACATAATATTTCCTTACTAATGAAGACTCACATAATGTCGTGACAAACCCTATTACGCTCCAAATACTCGCGTACTCTGCACTGGAAAATAGTTTTTAAATACAAAATAATGAGCTAAACGAGCTCGTTGAGTGTTTTTATAAAAGGTTTTGCTTTTCCCAAACATCTCAAAAACGTAAACTCTTTACAAATATTTTCCGTAGTTTTCTTCGTTCTTCAAGTTTCTAAAACTTTTCTTTCTTAAATTTTTGCTTAAGCCAGACTTACTGCTTTAAAAGTTTATAAACTTTAATACTGGGCTGTTGCTTTGTTTTTGCTTTTCTTAAAAGCCTTATAAAACTCTCATTTCTTGCTTGCTAAGTTTATAAACTTCAAAACTTCGCTGTTGTTTTATCTTGCTTGAAAAGCTTTCTTAAACCTTTCATTAAACTCGCTTAAAGTTTCTCAAAACTTTTCATAAAAACTTAGGTTACTGCCTCAACCGCATGCTTTAAAATAAAACTTTGAAATCGCCAACCGTCATTTAAATCCCATCGAGTTTCTGCATTTAACCGATCAAGCTTTTGAAATCTAAACGGAGTCAGTCAACCGCTGCTTTAAAACTCTCCTAAGCCTCGACCGAACCAATGGTTGATTTTTCAAAACCGTATATTATGTATAAAACATCAACCACCTGGAGGCCTATTTTTGCTTATCGCACCCTAAGCGAACACTTAAGCCCGCGACCGTGTCTGGAAAGACCCCGCCCGCATCACCTTCCAATATTGCACCGACCCGCCGCCATCACCCTACACTTAGCTGTAGCCTCATAACCTTACATACTCCCCGCACGTGTCACCCGCCTCCTTTAAATGTACGATGTATGTCCCACGTCACGACTGTGCAAAACTAAAATGCATGTATGAGATCCTAACACCACCGCACGTAGACGAATACCCGACCTAAGCTTCTTGCTTAGAACTAAAGTAAGGCCCATTTTCACAAACATTCTTTGTCGCTTGTTTGTTCTTGAAAAACGTTTTACAATTTAAAACCATTCGCTATTGTTGATAAATTATTAATTATTCAAACCATTTACTTACTTGTTTAGTTTCAAAGACGGTTTACAATTTAAACCATTTACTTATTTTTCAAAAAATGCATTTAACTCAAAACCATTTCATTGTTATTGAAAAATTGCTTAATTATTCAAAACCATTTACTTACTATTGCCAGCATTTGCTAAACTCAAAACCACTTTGTAAATACCAACAGAAATGCTTTATAATAATAATAATAATACACTAAGATTTGGAAATGAATAGAACACTAACCCTTTTGTCATAACTCGAGCATTACTCCACAACTTTCCTTGCCTGCTTTTAAATTTTACACACTCGACGATTGGGACACACACGCCGCTGACAACTGTTACCAGACACTGTGTTACAATTAAAATTCTCGGGAAAATATTGCGCCCTAAATGCCATTCACAAAAGATACGACTCGATTCTGTATCAGCCGACTTTCAATATACTAGAAACACCCGAAACATTTCGAACTCGTCTGACCGTTCTCAATAAAATCTCAAATTTTAACCAAAATCGTCCGAAACAACCTGGAATCACACCCGGACCGTCCGAAAAATAAATTCCAAACTTTCCTAAAATTTCCTAAAAATTCCTAAACTCAACCTAAAAATTCGACCGAATTTATTACTCTAAGCATTCCAAGTTCCATTATATACCTTTGTTTCTAAATAACACAAGAGAAAATTCCCACCCTTCGAGTCGACGAAGTTCCAAGATTTCGCGCCCACGCGCAAATTTCGTCACAAGGCAGGTAGCAACTCTTTACCTACCTGTCCTGGTGCGCTGGGATCACTGTACTCCACAGTAGATCCGAGAAAAACTAAAAATTTCCGCTGCGATATTTTACCCGAATTCCCTGCTGAATCTCGCGTAGACTAATGCCAGAGCTCTCACAAGGTAGAAGACTTCGCTTAGAACCCGACGAATCCGACTACGATTTTCGTAAACTGGTAGCAAGATTCAGTTAAAAACTAAAAATCAATTTCGCACCCACGCCTCTCTCACTGCCGCTGCTTCCTTTTGTTTTACTCTCTTACCTTTTATTTTTTTATCTTTTCTTTAGGTGGGACCCACATGGCCCTTTATTCCACTTTTTGATTTGCTTTGCCTCCGAAATAATTTATTTTCATTCCTGCTTTCAATTTTTATTTATCATAATCAATATTCTTTAACTATTATTCACTATATTTTTCTAATTTTCAAAATCCCGCTGCAAGCCACTTCTAAACTCACCTAAATCTCATAAAATATTCCGACCGGCCCTGAATTTAACGAAACTTTTCTGTACACTAGATTTCTCGCGAGACGAACTTAACGACGCAGTCCGTTGCCATCCGAGATCTGTAGAATTTTCGGCACTTCCCGAAAATTCCATGAATTTATTATTATTATTTTACTATTTAAACTTCCATTAATTATACTTTCACCCCTCAACTTTCCTTAATTGCAAATCCAACTTCAAATTCCTACTACGCCTTACCCTAACTTAATTATGCCTTACATATCCTTTGCTAATGACAATTGTACCCCTTGTTCTTTAAGTACCACCTCCTGCCCAAAATTTAAAATTTCCTAATTTCATCTCCAAAATACTACAACGCTGATTGACTTTTATGATTTTATACACCCTGGCGCATCACGCACTCGTACACCCCTCTGATTTTGCTACACCATGTTACTAATTCATCACATGATAAGTCAAATAGGGCTAACCAACCTGAGCAAATACGTGTATATTTATATACCATTATAAAATATGATATTACATGAATAACTGCTGTGTGCTCACCACTAGATATGTTCGTTACAAGAAGTTTCTATGTACCTTCCATAAGAAGAAACTTGGTACCTATTTATCTTTTTGATAGTCAAGGCTAGTAGTTTTATCATTGAAATAAATAAGAGTGGAAATGTATAAGGATGGTAAAGTTGTCGTTCCGAACTTTATGCGCGGTAAATTTATATAGACTTGATTCATTTAGTAATGGTCTCAATATTCTGTTAATTCTATTGTTGTGTCTAAGCATCCAAGAGTTAATGATAATTCCTCAATCTTATGACAAGTGTTTGGGACATATTTCTAAGCACATAATGGAAAGGTTAGCGAAGGATGAAATACTCCTAATCTTGACTTCCAATGACTCATGGATCTGTGTAGAATGTGTGAAAGGGAAGCTAACTTACAAAGTACGAAAATATAAGATAGCAAGGTGTGGAGATGTTTTGGAGCTAATCCACACTGATATATGTTGACTTTTCACACCGACTGCTTTGGGTGGTTTTAGGTATTTTATTATCTTCACTGATGATTTCTTTCATTATGGACATGTTGAGCTTATCCGTGAGAAGTCAGATTCTTTGGTTGCCTTTAAGGAGTTTAAGGTAAAGATGGAGCTTCAAAAGAACAGGAAGCTAAAAGTTGTAAGGTCTGACATAGGTGGTGAGTTTTATAGTAGAGATGATGAGACCTAAGGAACCCGGGGCCGTTCGTAATTTATTTACGTGAGTGTGGCATTGATGCACAATACATAAATGCCTAAGACTTAATAGAATGGTATAGCTGAGGAGAAATCGTGACTGTTGGATATGGTGTGTTCTATCGCAAATCTAGCTCAGCTAGACATTGGTGGAGAGGCCTGAGGACTATAGCCTATATTTTGGAATCAAGTCCCTAGTAAATCTATTCCTAAGACTCCTTTTGAATTGTACTAAAGATCTTATGTTGACATATCGATGCACCAACTCCCTTGATATAGTTGGTTATAGTGATGCAAGTTTTAAAGGTTGTGTGGATGATAAGAAATCTACCGCTGGATATATATTTGTCATGGCAGGAGGAGCTGTGTCTTGGTGGAGTGCCAAGCAATCTGTGACAGTATCCTCTACTATGGAGGCAGAATATGTGGCGTGTTATGAGGCAATTCGTCATGCGCTTGGTCGTAATTTCATTCGTGATTCGAGTCGCTCCATCAGGAAGCCTATTATGATGTATTGTGACAATCACTCGCAGCAGCGGTCTTTCTACACTGAAAGGTTCCCGATGCAAGGTACATTGATGTAAAGTATATTATGGTAAAGGAGAAAGTTGAAGAGGGCCTCATTACGGTTGTTCACACGCCAACTTACAACATGGTGGCAGATCCACTGACCAAGGCCTTATCAATAGGCATATTTGAGGAGCATGTTTCCCGTATGAGATTGTTATTAGACAGCTTGAGGTTGCTAGGTCAAATGAGAGTTTATTATGTATTATATAATATCCGTTATGTATTATTTATTTCTTTGAGTATTTTTGATACATTGATGGACCTTGATCAGTATTTATTTATGAGATGATTTATTACAAATATTATTGCTCCTTATATTCACAAGCTTGTTTAAGACTTTAGTCTTTATATATGTGTATGTTGATCCACATGTGTTATGATGAATCCCTAGTACCTAGTTTTGCATATTGTTGCATCTTGGTCGATACACAATATGCTTAGATGAAATGGTATTGTGTGTTGGGGGATTGGATGTGGTTTGGTAACTCTACCAATTGACCGAGTTTATACATGCAAAGTACTCGCTTGAAAATGGTATCATGTTTGGGAGATTTACTGAGAGAATCTCTACTACCTAGTCTAGTATGTTGTTGTACTGGCAAGCAATGTATATTTAGATGAAATGGTATTTTGGTTTGGGAGATTCTGCAGTAAGCGATTTTTGTATGATATTTATATGTATTGATGATTATGTAGTCCAAGTGGGAGAATGTTAGGATAAATACCTATGGACTTAGCATAATCATTACTCACTTACAATAATTTTGTTTTACAATGGAATGGCTTGTTTACTACTTTATAGTACGTCCTTGGTCTCACACTCTCTACAATACTCTGGTTGGCCCATCGGACTAGAGGACCAACTCTCTCAAAAAACCCATTATGACTTGCACAAACTATAAAAGGCCTAGAGCAAGTAAACAGTGGTATGTTATATTTTGGTGATCTAGGGTTTTCAGAAATAAGAGAGTGGTTTGACAAAGAGGTATCCATAGTAAGTAATCTACTTTTAAGGTGTTCTTTGTCTCACAGGAGTTCAGATATGATTTATCAATGGTTGTGTTTATACAGTGTATTTTATGCAAAAGGAAATATTATGTATTATTTTTCAACCTGTATATATTTAAATATATTTTAAAGATCATATCACAAATGTTAGTTATTACTCATTTTATCTATCTAACAAAACCCAGATTTAGGTCATATAGTAAGCAAATCTACGCCTTCGAGCTTGGATCTACACTCATGTGACTAGATAATTTCTTATTATAATTATTAAAAATTTTAATATATAGATTAATTGAGTTGAATGAATTTTAAGATGAAAGATGTAAATTAAAATATTATTTTTTTGTGGGAAGGTTACTTTCCCGTGCAAAATGTAATGTCCATTATCATTGACCATGAGAATTAAGTTGAAGAAAAAGTTGGTCGAAATTAATGATGAGACGACTGTTGTAATACGAAATAGTCGGAAGTTCTGCTGGAACTGATTTTCGGTGAAAGCTTAAAACTAATAAAAGGAATCTGCATGAAAAGTAATAACTTTGTTATTAATTTGATCAAAGAACATGATTTTCATATATTTTCAGTACATGAATGAAGGGGTATCAATTGATTTCTTTTCCATGGTGCTTCTGATAAATTATTATAGCATTTTTTTTTTCTAATCTTTTCAAGTTCATAAAATCGCCATTTTAATGAAATTTTGCTGCCATTTTCCACCATGTGTTTATTTTTTTCCCCTGATTTTTACTAATTTTTATAATTCAAAATAATGGAATCCATCTTAATTGTCTATGGTTCTTATTCTATGATCATTACAAAGGAGAAAATTATAGGGGCTCATCTATGGATTCATGCAGAAAGTAAACTGATATATTGGTATTTCTCTAACATATTTGATATTCTCCTTTTGATTACTTCTGACTTAACTTTCTACTAATAATGGATTTCTATCTTGCTATTGTGAAATATACATGATATTTTATTTACACTAGTTAAGTAGTTATTTCAAACTAACCTTGTTTCTTATTCTTTTTCTTTTTTTTTTCTGGTCAGATTACTAATGATGATATCTATTAATTTAATTGTTAATTAATTATAATCCCTATCTTATTTTTATTACCAAAAACATGATTTTAGGTCATAGTGAAAACAAATCTCAACGGATCTACACTCAAGGAATCTTTAGGGAAGCAGAATGAAAATAGTCTTGAAATTGAGCAAGCATTTTCACTTTTCGGCATAAAATTTCAAAAGAAGAAAAGCTTACAAAGATTGGAAAACTCTTTATCTTCCCTAACCTATTAAGATTGTAACATTTTAAAACATAAATATATGTTTAATTTACACATTAAACATGTATTTAATCTCAAATGTTATAAATTTATTTCATCATTGAATGTGTAATTCTTGATACACAATATATATATATATATATATATATATATATATATATATATATATGCTTAAAAGTGTAACTCTTATTATACATAAAAAATAATATAAAAATGTAACTATTCTTATTTAAAATATGTATTCCAAACTTATTTTTAACCAACATATATGTGCATACATATATAACACTAACAATAGAACTGGGAACCCATCCTCACATCTTCCATAGCAAGCATGGGTCCCAGTGATCTTGCTCCTGTGTCTATTGGGTGGGACAAGTCCAAAGTCTCTATATTCTAAATCAAACTTATTGCATCTTCCCAAGAGTTTGTTATGAGAGATGTTGAATATCTTCAAGGTATTGAGAAATAACAAGACTGGGAATCTTATTGGAGAGCCGTTATTTGATGTTCCACACTCTGATAATCGTTATACCAAATTGCGATTTCTATTATACATAACCCCAAGGCTCTTGAGATCAAACAACCAAGATGGAATTTCTCCAGGGATAAATCATAATGGCTCAAGTACAAGTATTCCAAATCTATAATAATATTTCATAACAAAACATTATGAAATTATAAAATTCTAACCATAAATACTATTATTGCATAAAATAAAAATAAAATTATGGTTATAAATTTTATAATTTCATATTATTTTATGAATATGATATGAAATAAATTTGAAACTATAAAATTAATATTGTTTCATATAATTTATAAATTAAAAAATTTATAAAAATCCTAAAAATATGTAAATAGGAAGAGAAGGATAAATTAGGGAAATTTATTATTTCAATAAAAGCGGATAAGAAAAAGTTGCGAATTTGTAGATTTTTCCCATTCAGAGTTGTTTACCCTAAATCAGCTTTAATTAGCTACTGATTAAGGGTCTTTACCAAGCAACCTATAAGAGTTGATTGAGGGTGAATAAGCTATGGGCTTCTCTAATAAGCTCAACCAAGTAGGGCCTAAATTATATTTTCATCATTAATTTAAAATTTTTATTATTCAGTTTTGAAGCAGATATAAAAAATACCATAAATATGGTAATGTTGAGAGAATTCGTCGAACAAGGGGAAAGAGACTAGCCTACATAGTAAGGTAGCCTTGGTTGATTCCTATATCTAGGAGACCACGTTCGCTTTCTCAAGCCAAGCCATTGTTGGTCGAGGGGGTTTCAAACCTAGATTGAACTAGGTAGGGTGGCGGTGTCCTCCTCCAAGGTGGTGAAACACACGTATAGGTAGAAGCACTGTTATGATTCAGAACAGCCGTTTGGGAACTGTTTGTTTGGGTGTCCTCCAGTTTGGGAAGCAATGTTAAGCACCATTAGGGATGCCACAAGAAGATGGATAAACGGTTTCACTGCCCAGTTTGGGAACTGGTCGATCGAGGTTACGGAGACATGGACATTATTGCATGGACTGAAGGTGGCGGGATAGCTGGAGGAGAAATGCATAGCTGAAACGGACCTCCCTGAAAGTCCTATAGTGGGTTAAAGGAAGGGAGGAGGTGAAATGCTCCCATGCCAAGGTGGCTCAAACGGAGTTGGCTGATCCATCCATTTGTGTCAAAGTATCAACTATTGCAGATTGAATACTAAGTCGCCCTAACAAATACAACATGAAGAGACCAAAATTTGGTGCAACCCCTAAGAGATTGTAGAAAAGTTCTCCAACAGATGCCATGGGAATCACGAGCCCAAGAAATATACTGAATAACTATTAGTGCTATAGTTCCCTCCTCCAGATCCAAAAAAAAAAAAAAAAAAACATAAAAAAGCTTAACGGCAAAAGCCTGCTAGAAATTAGAAGATGAGCATGGGTCATGGGTGGGGAGCGATGAGCGAGCAGTACCTTATTATTTACGAATTGGGCCTCTTAGGGAAGGCCCATTCATACCCAGATTTGGGCTACATGAGCAAGAAAAGTACTTCTCTAATGCCATAATGCTCAAAATTTCTCACATTTTGCTTTCTTTTAATTAAGGGTTATGTTAGATTTCCATAAAATTTGAGAAAAATAGGAAGGAAATAGAATTAAGGCTATATTTGGTTCTTCTCAAAAATTGAGGGAAAATGTAAAGAAAATAAAATATGAGAAAAAATAAAAGGAAAGAAAAATACAAAGATATAGTTGAATATGATAAAATCTTTTTTACTATTTGAAACTCATTTAATTTATTTTAACCTTTTTTTTAATTAAATAATTTATTGAGTCAAACTAACAATACATCGATAGAAATACAAATATAAATTCACTAAAAACCATAGAGGATGAAACAACTCAAATAATTTGCATTTTAACTTATTTATACAAAGATAGTTAAGTGAATTTAAGAAGATGTAATTAAGTTTTTAATTGATTTTATTTATATTGGAGATGGTGAATTAAAAAGAAAATAGATTCAAGGTAGAACTTCAATTATAGTTGAGATCAAGTTTATACATAATATAATAAATTATCTAATAGAAACGTTACACAGCCAATGACATGCATACTAGCTCATCAACAAAATGAAACCATGCATATAGAAAATGGACATACATTATTTCACTCACAAAGTTGCTTCCTAATACTTGTACTTAACCAAACGTCTTCCCCATCATCATTCTGTGAAATTCAATGCTAAGTGGACACCCGCCTGGATCTAGTATTCTGATTTTGAGCGGTTTAATTCCGTCCTCGTCCTCCAATTGGACGGTGTGGGGGATGTCGACAGTTTGAAGGTGGCGGTAGGGTAAAATACCCAATAAGAACCATGAATCCGGTTGCTAACAATAAGCCAACTCGGTACCCAATCCACACACCTTCCCATAAGAACCATGACTTCTTTTTCTTTATTTGTGGTGGTGGTGGTGGGAGAGGGAGCCCATCATCTTTAGGACATGGAAGATGAATTTCAATACAGCATAAGCCACTGTTGTTGGCGAAATAGTTGGGATATAGTATCATTGTGCCCATTTGCCCTCCATCTGGAATTCTGACCATCACTCAATTGTTAAGCACACATCCGTATTTGTAAAATTGCTGCAGCCTTGCGAAATAATAGAGAAATTTGGAACCTGAGAGGTTGTTGTGGGACAAATCTATTGTCTCTATATTCTCCAAATCACCAAAACTTACGAGTATCTTCCCGGAGAGTTTGTTGCAAGATATGTTGAGTAACTTCAAAGCCTTGAGAGCACCCAACGAGGCTGGAATCTGGCCGAAGAGTTGGTTATTTGATAAGTCTAAAAAGGTATACATGTTAAGTTTGTCAGTGGAGATACCTTGCTTTGACTTCTTCCAATTCACTATCAAGTCCCTCAACTTCGGGGAGAGTTGATTTTCTTGGCTTGACAATATTGAGCTAAAATAAATACCGATTGTGTAAAGGTTGGGTGATGGTGAATTTGGTGGCCGCTCATTAATCATTCCTACAAGGTTACCAAACTCTTTTGGGATTTCTCTAGTTAGGTAGTTGTTTATACATCGAGAATCTGTAGGTTACTGAGGTGTGCTGCAAATTTTAGGATTAAACCTTGAAAGTGATTATTCCACAGGTTTAGAACTTGTAGTGTGGAGATTTGGGAGAGGAAGTTAGGGAGCTCACTAGTAAGATTGTTGTCCTGAAGTTCAAAGTGTTGGAGCTTACTCAAGTTGGTGAAGTTGAAAGGTGGAAAGCCCCTAGATAACTTATTTCCGGCAAACCCAAGAAATATTGTTTCTATAGGAATGGTGGTTGGAACCTGTCCTGAGAAACGATGTGTTAGTTCTTGTTGTACCTTATGAAAACTGGGAAAGGACCAGAAAATCTATTTCTAGATAGATCCAGTAATTGTAGTTTGACACAATGATGCGGATTGAAGAACAGGCCCAGAAAAAAGTTGTTATCGCTCAAGGTAAGAATGGTTAATACGGAGCTTAAGATCTCTCCATGTGTGTTTAGCAACTCCCAGAGAAATTGCTCCTTGAAAGAGCAAGAACTTGTAGATTATCAAGTCGAAAAAAGATTAGGTGGAAGAGAACCTGTGAGTTCATTGTCTGAAAGAATCAAAACTTGAAGTAATCTCATCTCAAGAAACCATTGTGGAAATGCACCTTGGAGCTTGTTCTTATTTAAATCCAGAAAATAAAGAGACGTTAGGGTAGAAATCCACTTTGGAACCTCAGCAACAAGACCATAAGATTTCAGAGACAATCCAAATAGACTGGGATTTGGAGCTATCTCCACACTAACACTGTTATTCCAAATTAGATGGTTTCCTCCAAGACGCAAATCCCTGAGGCCCTTGAAATTGAACAGCCAAGATGGAATTTCTCGAGTCAGCGAGTTGTTCTGCAAATAAAGAAATTTTAACTTGCTTAGTTTCTGCATCGTCGGGGGGATTCTACCGGTTATTATTCAACCACAAAGAGGAAACGTTAGGTTGTAAATTTCCAATGTCGGTGGGAATTTGCATGGATAAATCATTGTAGCTCAAGTCCAAGTATTCCAACCCCTTCAAGAAAAACTGAAAGAAGCATGGCATCTGAAAATTTGTTACCATAGAGGGACAATTCCTGCAAACTCGTGGTGAGGTTTCCAATTTCTTCTTCTTCTTCATCAGGCCAGAGTTCTCCACTATTAAGAGAATTATCATCCAGTTGGAGAATCTGAAGAAGGGGTAAGGAGGAATGGATCCGCTGAGGTTATTCCGTGCATGCCAATATGCCATACATAGACATGCAGTGGGACAGAATTAACCAAAATATTGCTGAAATTAACGAACCTAACTATATGTATATATATATATATATATATATATATATATATATATATATATATATATATATATATATATATAGTCTAGTAATTAATCTATATAAACTCCTCCTTTTTGTTAAGTATTGATTATTTCAGTTAGAGGTTTCATACAGCACTTGTGGTGGATGTGAAAAGAATAAATAATGACAAACTGAAAGAAGCATATATACGATTTTACCTGAGAGGACAACCGCGTAAACTTGTGAGGTTCCCAATATCTGCCGGGAGTTGTCCAGTAAGAGAATTATCACGCAGATAGATATCCCGGAGAAGTGGTAAGTGAAAGAGATGAGGAGGAATGGGTCCACTTAAGTTATTCCCTTCCATATATAGTAAAACCAGATTACTGAGATTAGCAAACCCAACTCCCGGGATTTCACCTTGTATGTTGTTGTCTGAGATGGAGAGCTCCTCCAAGCTTCTGATGTGAAAATGGTGCCAACATACTGGATTCCACCCTGGGCTGTGGCGACAGGTGGGTAAAAAGGGCATCTAAATAGAGACCAGTTATTACAACCCTTAAAGTTGAATTTGGGGAATCATTGCATTCAACTTCAACCCATCCATAACAATCTGAACTTGAATTCCATGACTGCAACAGCTGAGAGACGTCAGAACTGTTGAATATTGAAGGAGTAGTAATAGCAAGAATAGAGGACTTAAACTGAGAAGAGCCTGCTTTGGTATTCTGGACAAGACTGGTCGTTGTAGGTGAGAGGAAGAAGAAGCTACGCATGCCCTGATCTCCATCGCCATAGCTTATCAGTTAGTTTCTCGCTTTCCTAATTTGCCGCTGAATTCTTTGAGGGTGGGTGACTGACTATGAGCATGAATCATGATGACGGAATTGAGAGAAAGACTGCATGATGACTTTCCAGTTGACTTGGTCTATTGCTAAATTAGGGCTGAAGAAAAGTTTGACATAAATTACTGAGATGACAAAGACTTTGCATATGCAACCATGTGGGATAACCTAGCCTTTAATTTCTTCCTTTTATGGATATATATATATATATATATATATATATATATATATATATATATATATATATATATAACGACTTCGGTATGACTATCTCACCGAAAATGTACGGCCCTTTAAGTCATGTTGTAAGTGGAACTAAATTATTCCACTTAGTAAAACACAAGATTTTAATCACCGCTATCCATCTTTCTACTTTTGATGTTATGTTCATGTTGGAAACCTCTTCGATCATTTCCAATCCATATTTGTACGATATTATCCACTTTGGGACTTAAACTTCAGATAGCTTTTATTTTTAGGTTTCTAAGCTTTCCTCGAACCACTTAGACTTTGACACACATACAACAATCCAATCTCTCGAACAAAGTAATCACAGCCTCCCTTAAACTACATTTTCTCAGATTCTCCGGGTCAAGGACCCACCACATCATTTTGTTCAAGATTCACTTCACGCACTAAATTGTCTGGGAAACCTCATATACTCTTCCCTATCCACATTGGTGTGATATTATCCATTTTGGGCTTAAGTCCTTATGGTGTGACGTCATGTTCCGCGCTCAAATAAAAGGAAAAGGGCAAGATGAATATGGAAGAAAGATCACTCCTAAAACAGCTGTGATCTTATATACGATAGACCAATCAAGTGAATCCTGGATAAGTGTTTACTTTCTTTTTTTTATTTCTTTCGCTCTCTTGACCCTTCTCTCTTCTTCTTCTTAAATTTAATTTCTGAACCCTTGTAAAGGAGCCCCATTTCCGTAGTTGCTTGATACCAAGGTGAGTTCGTTGTCAGTGGATCTCGAGCTGATTGAAATCTTACTCCTACATTGTCTTGAGTTTCTATTGTTGCATCTGAGTTGATTCTATTTTGCTAAGGATAGATCATCGACTAGCGTATGTTAAGAAAATAATGCAAAGAAGGGAGAAAGCCTATGAGAAAATCATTTCAGAGAGCCATTTCCTAATAAAGTAAGACTGCCTCATAATATCCATCATTACTCTTTTGAAAGCAAAAGCCAACAAAGATCAATAACTCTTTCTTAGGAACTTCAGACTTTAAAGACACCCAACAATCCATTTACGAAAAATTTAAGATATATGCAGCATATCGTTTCTTATTATATTATTAAATTTGTTCGGCCAAATTAATTGAATTCAGCGTGGAAAAGGGAGAAATATGCACATTCAAATATATTTTTTGTTTTTTTAATGAGAAGGCTATTACAATTCTTTGAAGGACGAAGAAAAAAGTTTGGTGGAAATTAAAGAGATCGATGACAAAGATATTTGCATGTGTGATTAGGGCATATTGACTTTGACTTCACTTGTAATATTGAAAGTCATTTCCTAAAATATAATTTAATTTGTGTTTTGAAATATAAAATGCAATCCTAATTCCATTCGTAAAAGGACTTGATCATGTAGACAAATGGTGTAATATTTGAAACATGGAACAAAAATTTGTATTTATAAAAATTATGCAATTAAAATAATTAAATTTGGAATTGCATGAAATATTCGACATAAAAAATACTTCCTTCCAACATGAAATGGGGTTGGATGACTTTGAAGGGATTCTTACAAGGCTTACACTATGGCGGGTTATTGGAGGAAATAAATTATTCTACAATGATAGTGTGTAATGATCTAGTTCAATCATGTAAATATTCCACTTTGGGTCCAAAGGGCTCCTACGCTTTAAACGCATCTACTAAATTGAGAGGAGTCTACGCTTATACAAGATTGGGTGAAGTTTCTCCTATCCACGCGGATGCGCTAAACACCCCACGAGACACAACGTCCCGTTATGTCCCATGGGATTAAGGTTAAACTTTAAAAACACCCCTATGTGGTCAAACGAAACAGACCCCCAAATCAAGGTCGGGGATCGACTTTGATACCACTATGTCACGCCCCGAAACCTGGTCCAAGGGCATGACTGTCATTTCACATCTAAAGACCGAAGACTCGAATTGCGAAACGAAATAAACCTTCATTTCTTGTAACCTGATTGGGTTAATTACCAAACACATGTTCAAAGTAACGCACAACTTTATAAAATCATCAATTCTTACATCCAAAATTCCATACTAACAAAAATTTTCTAACTCTCTACATTCATGTACGATCTAACATAAAAGTTCAAGATAATTATCTATACACTTTCAAACCACACTGAAAACTAAAAAATTCAAAATGAACATAAACTCATTAACTATACAAAGTCCATACGGGTTCCAAAATCAAAATCTTAATAACCGACAAATCCCCAACCTAAATGCCATCATTCCTCGTAAACTAAAGGTGTGACGCCCAAACCTCGGGGTCCGCGTGACAACCCGTCAACCCACGTAATATTCGCGGAATGCTCTGCAACCTCGACACTACTCACTTAATCTGTAGTCTCCTTGTACAGGAGCTCTACCCAAAGTACATAACCCGTCCTAAAATTCAATGACCCCATAGGTTCAAATGCTAGGTAAAATAATGGCCACTGGGCCCCTGCATCAATACTCATAAATATATCCAACCAACTATCTCACGTAGTTCAAGAGTTAATAAATTACTCTTAATTCAAAACATATATTAAAATTAAAACATTCTAATACATGTCATATAATAACATCAAAGCCACAAGTCGGCCTTACATGCGGCTGGTCCCGAATGCGGGTCACTTTCAGACTTGACCTCGTGCACTGAAAGTGTGTCCCACGACGCGCCGAAGAAGACGCAGGCTGGAGCACTTCCTACAAGGGCTACTCCCCACCTAAGTGCACACGCAATGGTCGATAATCAAACACACATCCAAGTGCAACATACACATGTCTACCGAATGTTCACATGCTACGAATGAGACTCGACCACCATGCCCTATATGTACCGAGCTCCGCCGCTTCCATCACTCAATATGTCTTTGAGTAATATATCCCAGTCACTCACCGACTGTCTCACATGCATACGCCTAATCAGGACAATCAGCTACCTAGATACTAATGATCCAAGTATCGAGCCCTCACCGGCTCCATTACCCAATGCAAGTGTCAATGGGCAACAAATCCTAAGTCAATCCTGACTCCTATCACACAACCCGAAGTCAATGTGATAAACATGACCGTGTGTCTTCTTTGGACAACATAACTTTTTGAGTGATACCATAGGTCTCTTACACCCATACGCCTCGAGTTCTCACTAACTCCCTCAAACATGCATTATGCCAAGAATGAAAATCATTTCCAAAAAAAGGTATTTGTTTTTAACTGTGGACAACCCTTCGATATAAATAGTGTACGTGACTGCTAATCTATTTCCAAGCGGGACAATCACGTGATATCAATCGCACTCTTGCACGATTGATATTATATGGACAACCTCCGATGTATATCAATCGGCCGACCGACGACGATATTTTATAATACACAACTCCGATGTCAGAATTGACACACTCCGACAACATTGTCAGTCAACCCTCCAAACAATTCTCTCAAGAAACCACCCCATGCATTCACTCCTATTGCTCTAGGGTGCTCAAGCATACGAAATGCAATGAGCCATTTCCATTTCTTAACCCGGCGACTTTAATTGGACATCAGTCTCATTAATTGCCCACTAATCAACACCCTACGCAGTTGTCGATCTACAACCGTACTCACAACACACCATCAAACACCTAACACAAAGAGTCGATCTCAACTATGCACTCACACCTAATTTCTAGGTTACCCCCAAAGGCATACAATGCAATGGTTAATTCCAACACATTCATGCTAATATATTCACACGCATATATATTAACATAATTAAATCACATAAAAACATGTTACGCAAATTCACAATCAATTACACCAAAATTAGTTCATGGGCTAATTAACAAACATGAAAGAATCCATTTCAATCACTCAACCATACACATTTTCTAGTAATAACACATAAATGGCCCAAATTTAATTCATATAAAATGTGGCACCTCGTTGGTCCTTCACGGCTCATCACCGAATATCGTGGATAAATACCAAAACACCACAAAAACCCGAAGACATCACCAGAGCAAAACTAAACTTCAACACAAATCCGGATCGCTTGAAATAGTCCCGAAAATTTCACATGACTGTTTAAAAACAGACTTAAAATTCAAATTCGAACCGTTTCAAAATAGTCTCAATTAAGCCCTAATCGGGTCCAAAAACAACTCGAAAATTTCTAAAATTCATATACTCAAATTCAAAATTCAGAATTGAAATACGGCTCACGCCTCTAAGCCAATCCCAGCCATTACACTGCCAGCTGTAAATAACACAAGAGAAAATTCCCACTATGAAATACTCTGACGAAACTCCAAGATTTTGGAGTCCACGCGTAGCTCTCATCGCATAGATCAACTTTGCCTTCAGTCCCGACGAAAACCTGCGGTCCGATTTTCGTAGATCTGAAATAGAAGCGAAGAAAGAAATAAAAATTCTCTCTCCACGCCCTCTCCACCCTCTACGCTCCGTCCTCGTTCACCCTCCTTTTATCCTTTTTTTTTAATTTTATATTATTATTATTATTATTCGAATACATAACTTATATTGTTTATCTGGACTGCTTTCTCTCCCGACAAATTTTACTTATTGTAGCTCAATTCTTTAAATGAACTTTAACTCACGCTCATTTTCGACTTCCGAGATTAAAATTTCGTCCCCGTTTCACTAACTATTTATCACCCAAAATTGTGAAATATTCGATCGTTTCGTAATTCGATGAAACTTTATGGGTCACTAGATTCGCATCGAATTTAACTACGCAACTGCTTCATCATTCAAGATCTAGGAAATTTCCTGCCAACCGAAATTACTGCTTTTAATTCCTTCGTAAAATTTAATTTTTCTAAGTTTTACAAAAGGTATCCGAAAAAGATTTAACGAACGGGAGTGAGCTTTAAGCTCAATAAAGAAATACTAATGCAATTTCACTGGACAAAAGTTTCAATCATATAACAAATAGAAGATAATTTCTTTCCATAAAACCTTTGTATTAAAATATGGTAGAACATTAAAAAAATTTCCACCATAACATTCTCAAATCGATTTTCATATAAAAAATGATTCAAACATTTTCATATCAAATTCAAATAGAACATTTTCATATCAAAGTCAAAAATCAAAGCTAATCCTCACTCCCACATGCAGCCTTATTCCGTCAATTTCATAAGTGGCATTGTTTGTCCATTTGCACTCGTGAATCCCATGAGACACAACTAGGACATCGTGGTCCTACCGATGTGAGCCACATCCCACACGTGGAGAAACCCTGCCACTATAGCAAGATGAAACATTCCTCTTCCAAAGATGTCCCAACTACTTCAGCGGTCCATCAATGTGCATGAGAGGATGCTATAACATCTTCATGGGCAACAACAATTGGTGGAGTTCCAACTTCAAAGAATTCAGAAGAAGAGAGAAGAAGTCACTGCCTTCCATGAAGAATTGAAAGAGTCCTAATTACCAACCTACAATTCCATATTACTAAGGATAACGATGTAGTGGATTTAGGGGGAGAATATTGACGATGCCCCTGATTCGGTCCCCACCAGCTCAGAGACTACCACTCCAAGGGTTGCAGTTCCTAATCTAGTCCTAACTAGTCTTGAGACTACCACACCATAGGTTGTTCTCAGAAGATGTTCTAATTCAAGGGCGCATACTTTAAGCATCAAGTGGGCTCCACCCTTCTTCAGGGTCATTTGCAACAAGTGGAAGAGCCGTTTGTTCCCAACGAGGAAGACCAACCGCTGTAGTTTCGACTTTGACAGAGAGACAGGTGAGTTTTTCCATCATGACCCTTTTTTATGAGCTCAGTGGTACACAGGTGTTTGACCTAATATTTCAAAACATTAGGGATGACGACAATGCAGATTCTAAGGGTCTCACTGAAGGACTTCCTGGAACTAGTCCCCACTGTACTGGGTGAGACTCAGCACCATAGCAATGAAGTTCCTAACCGTAAGTTCAAATCACAGGGGTGGGGACACCAAAGGCCTCAACCTAGCAAAGTATCCTTCGGCCTCCTTAGCTTTGATCTTCAACAAAAAATGGGGAGTAAAAAGAATGAGAAATGAAGAAAATAGATAAATTGAGTCAGACTATGGTGGTACATGAAATAAAGGGCTGTAAGTATCTTCATCACAAGTATCAAGTGTCTCTTACCTCTCTACGGCATTTTCTGCCTATTCTTTGAATAATGTATTTTTGTCGAAAAAAGTTTAAAGGGGAGATTGTCAGGTTCTGGATCACAATATCTTCATCCTTAGTGTTCTATAAGAAGATGGCTACTTAAGATAAAGTTTGATGAAGATTTGATGGTTTAAACATCATGTCCATCAAGAACTTGAAGAAGTCCTAACTTAGGCCATTCCACAATGCAGGGACATGCTAGAGTCGAAGTGTCCGGGACTAAGGTCTAACCCGACAAGGGACGTAAGCTAGTTTTAAAGCCTTAGAGGCTAACGCGACTGATGGAGCAAGTAACCAATGGGCCAAGGATCATTTTTGCAGTGGATAAAGATCAAACTTAAGACTGATCATCTAAGCTAACGTACTGTATTCAGAACAAATCAAGTTTCTATTCCTCAAGAGGGGATACTCGAAAGTAGCAAGCTCTTGTTCCGTTGTGATAGCTTAAAGGCAATTACATAAAATAGAATGTAAAGTCGAGTCATATTAGGATAATGATCCGCTTTATCAAAACTTCTAAGATCAAATTACAAAGGCTATAAATCAAGTCTTGAGTAGTTATCATCACGCATTTTAGGAGCAAAACTCAAGAAGAAAAGCTGGCCCGAGCGTCAAGGAGCGCGAAGTGCAAATATTTGATTAAGGTAATCGCACGTTAGTAATCCTTTCTTCACCTTTGTCGAAGATGATGTTTTAGACTTTTCATCTAATCTATGTAATATGGGTATGGGTGAGCGATGTTGTTGAGAGGGGAATTAAGTTAAAAAAAAGGGTCATAAGTGTAGAGGGAGTCTCGCACTACACGACTAATTTGTTACCTTGAATTAGATTAGTGGAAATCCTTGCATATGAGCACATCTCCACGAACATAGGCAGTTGTCGAACTGCATAAACATATTGTGTGCACTTTATTTTATCGTATATATTTTATATATGCCTTGCACGCGCACAATCCCAAAGGATAGTCCGGACTTCTCACCCAAAGTCCGAACTTCCATAGTCCTAGAGTTGTGGATCAGGTAAAACGCATACTTATATATGTCATAGTTTGTTCTTATAAGGTTTTGACTTGAAGTAACACCATCATCATAGGACAATTTCTTTTCCTCAACATCGATCTAGAAATTTTTAAATTGATAGAGTAGTGAACCTTCTTGATTATACTACGAGAAAGAACTTACACACTTCTTGTGTATATTGACAAATTCATTCATGAAAGGTAAGTAAATAAATATGTAATACCCCAGGCTAGTATGAACATAAATCAAATGAAACCATATAGAGAAATGCACTCCACATTTCATTGAGAAAGTTGCTTGCTATAATACATTTGTTAAATACATAATGAAAATGACATTGAGAAAAAAAAGATGAAAATAAGAAACCTGCAAAAATTTACGTGGAAACTTGGCAAATAGGAAAAATCGGTTAGAGGAGAAATCCATTATTAAGAAAAATAAGGTACAAGATTGGAGTATGATGATTATTAATTTATGGGCGAAGCGCAAAATCGTGTATGTTGCATTAAATTCTAAATAGGCGAAGACCACAATAACATTGAAATGGGTTGGTCTTCCGACTAAAAAAAAACCCTAAAAGTTTATGATGGCGTGAGAGCTTTTGGGTGATCGAAAATAAATTCGAGGCGCTCGACGCTCTGGCTGCTTCTTTCTCGTCCCCACTCTACTTTTCACCAAATACTTTTATATAAATGTCTTCGCCCTTCCATGAAATTCAGGTTAGTGAAAAGCCATTGGATCGAGCAATTTGATGATTTATCTTTGTCGACATACGATGATTAGATGAGCATGATTGAGTACCAGTTGTTGAAAAGAAATTAAAGTATAATGTATAAAAATGATTAGATTGCTAAAAAGCCTTCTTGAGTACACAATCCACACTTGTTGGTGGTGGGTGAATCCATTATTTGAACTCTTTTAAGAAATTTAAAATCATATACTAAAGCTACTAAACTAAAAGCATTAAACTTTTATATTAGTTTAATTTTAAATTTATTATAATTTTAGATAGGACAATTATTTTTATATTTAATGGTCAATTTCATCGTGAAAAGCCATAAAAATTATTCTCATGAATAAACTAATTTGATTATTATATTTTAAATGTTAACTTAAAAAAATTATTATTGAGTTTTTAAGTAGATATGAAATAATTAATAATAAATATGTAGTGCTATTGAGAGAACCATCGAACATATAGAAAAACAACGTCTAAGCTTTGCTAGAAAGTAGAGGAGGAGGATGGGTGAGAAGGGGTAGGGAAGCAGGCATTACTGTGTTTACAATTTGGGCCTCCAGGTTGAGACCCATTATACGAAGATTTAGGTTTGAGAAAAATACTTCTCTAATTCAACGATGCTCCAAATTTCACCATTTTACTTTCTTGTTATTATGGGTTGTGTTAGATTCCATAAAATTTGAGAAAAAGGAAGTAAACAAAATTAGGCTATGTTTGGTTCTTAAAAATGAGGAAAAAATGTAAGAAAATAAAATAAAAGGAAAGAAAAATAAGTAAAATAAATAGGGTTATATGATGTAAATATTTTTTAATTTTTTACTATTTAATCATTTAATTTATTTTAACTTTTTTGCTAGTATTTAACTAATTGATACAAAGTTATAATTTAAGAATATGTAAGTTTTAATTGATTTTATTTATATTAGAGATGGTGAATTTAAGGGAAAATATTTAATTAGAACTTCAATTAAACTTGAGATCAAGTTTATCTTAGAATATAAACGTTATCTGTATTAATAACCACATGCCAAACTCAGCTAAAACAAAATGAAACCACGCATATAGATTTTATATATTATTTCCATGGAAAGTTGCTTCAGCCTTATACTTAATCGTCTTACCCATCACCATATTTGTATTATTTACGACTGCAGAATGTCGGGAACAAGACAAAAGTGAGAGAAGGAAAATAGTAAATGGGAATGAATCGAGAGAAAATGGAAGATCAGACTGACAAGTTCAAGGCCAGGTAGTTGTCCTTGTAAAAGCAGCGGGAGTTTGGAGAAAACAAACTGGCGATGCGTATTAATCTTGTCTTAGGAATTTGATTCCCGAGGATACACTTGACTCTTGAGAGTTAGGGCGAACTAAGCGAAAAACGGCGTAGATGAGTAGATATTCAAATTGCAAAAGAAAGGTAGGGGAAAAATTTTATACTTGTCGGAATTCATTTTTGTATTTATATAGGCCAAAAAATTGGTTTGAATTAATTCATAAGAATTAATTTGAAACGTTATGAATTAATGCAAACTTAATCGTAAGAATTAGAATTCAAAATAAACCTGTTGTGAATTTACTGCGATTTTATGACTTGGCCCATTTCTTGTGCGTGCGAGGGCTCCCTTCTTCTCAAAGTGCCTTGCAAGCCCGTAATAAGGTTTGTGTGTAAACCAATAAAAACTGTCTTTTTCGAGTAATGGAGACCAATATTTTTAAAAAGCTATTGTTTTCTGTATTACATGTTTTGAAAAAAGATGATTGTTTGCTCAAAAATTTTGTTAAAACACTTTGTATTTCAACAACTAGGCACTGATGATGTTTCATCCCTTATTGTACCACTAAGTACACGAAAATATTTTCGCGATGGGGTGAGCGATAAGATTAGAGAGAAATTCTCTATAAAGGCTATAAAGCTAAGTCTTGCAATCTGATGTTTTTATATCTTTTAAGTATTCCATACGAAAATGCAATCCTATATGGAATATTTCATGTCATGAGCCAGATGGGATCATCGTGCCCTGCTTCCGAGTCTGGCCAGGCTCCGCCAGCATCTCTGAATCTGCGAGGAGTGTAACTTATCGATGTTTCACTTGATGACTATTTTTATTCAAACAAAATATTTTGTTTTTAAAACTTGGGCCCATTGGAAATCTCCGATCTTGTTGGTTATCAATCCCAGGTGTGTTTGCGCGTTTGTGGACGAATTTTGAGTTCTGTGGCGGGGCTGTAGTGCGGCACTGGCGTTTTATGGTGCTCCATTCTTTGGTGATGGTGTTCTTATGGTGAATTGGGTCTTCAGTGGGGGGGGGGGTGGGGAGGATGCCGTCTTAACGCTCAAACACATGTATTTATTTTTGTTTCCTTTTCGTGTTATACTGCTTGGTAATTCTCGATTTGGATGTTGTCGATTCTGAGGCTAAGCACCCATTCACAGGTAATTAATAACCGTCGCGTCGCATAACATTTCAGCGCGATGTCCCATGCATATGAAATGTGGAGATGCCATTTCGTAATAAGTATCATGTTACATAATAATGAAACATGACATTACGATCATGGATAATTATATTTTCTACATATAATTCACATCTATCATGTATCTCATGTCAATTCATCAAATAAACAACATGTTATTCAACTACTAGGCAATAACACAAAAGATCCTTGATTTAGACCTCAAGTCAACAAGGCACTCTCTGACCTCAACACCTGAACCGAGTCCGGTTGGTTCATTTTCCTTTTCTAAATTTTGCTGTGAGTACATTTGAGCTCTTGGCACAGCCAAAGCAGAAACCGACAATCCTAGGATCGAAACCAATACTTAAACCTTTGTCAGGGGTTTGCTAAAAGCGATCTAAATTGTCCAATATTTAGTCAATTTTGGAAATTTGAAATGGAACCACTCATGGCTGAAGACACGTCTTGAATTCGTATTTGGAAGTAGAAATATGCGGTAGAAATTATATGGAGTTTGAAAAAAAGCTCTTTGATTTTAATCACCATTTCAGTAGCTACCGTTGTGGACGACTTTAATTCTCAATTTATGTCGAGGCTTCTACCATCAGGCTGTGGACCAGGAAAATCTAGTTTAATGAAGGATAACGTGGTAATTTGGAGTTGAAAATCGAGATTTTTTAGATCTGGATGGCAAGCGTTGTTAGTTGGAATCGTCTACGCGAAATCAGCTCTGCGTCAATTCGTTGGATTCGAGATGGTCGGGTTCCCCGCGTTTCGGCGTGAGGTGTCGGATATTAGTCGCGGATTAGAGGATCTTATCTTGCGCGAAGAGTGACATGGCGTGGAAAGAGTGGGCTGCAGTGGCGAAATGTTGAGGAAATGGATCCGTGGCTTCGCGTTAAGTAATAGTGGTGATGTCATAAAGAAGAGAATTATGATAAAGAAAAAAGATGGAAAAAGGCGGCATGTTTGGGCAGGAAGATGAGGAGGAAATTTATGATTTGGCCCATCTGGTCGGTCTCAAGGAGAGAAAGCTGAGAAATATAATGGGAGAAAATGAGAAAATGAGAAGAAGTGGAAGAAGAAAATGACGGGAAAATGGAAATAAGAAAGGAAAAGAGAAAAAGCATTGAGAGAGGGGTCTTGCACGAGGCTTGGATCTCCACCCCAGAGAGAGAAAGTCGCGAACTATATATACAGATCCTGACAGTCAGGACCGTCGGCTCGTTGGTATAAAGTAGTTGGTCTAGCATTCGAGTACGATGTAGTGCCTGCTAGATTTGGGGGAGTTTACTATTTCCGGAAGGTCAGGGTTTTTCTCACACTTGTTTTACTTTGCTTAAGGGTCTTGTAATGGATAGGGATTTGTTGGCGCGGATGGTCGTGGTTTGATTCAAAGAAAGCTTTTATGGGTAAAGTGAAAATCCACTAGAGTGTTTGTCATGGTATTTGTGTGATTGTGTGATGTGTGTGTTGTTGCCCAGCTAAGAGAAAATATCTTGTCTTGATTGTCGTTGTGAGGCGATTCAAAGATGGAATTTCTTAGGATTTATCTTTATGTAAGGAAATTTAACGATGTTATTGTGTAAATTGAATAACATGATGCATGGGATTTAATTATGTTAATATATGCATGGGTGATATATTAGCGTATGTTGTATCTTGTGTCTTAATTCTGCGTTCTTGGCTTAGGTGGGGAGTAGCCCGAGTAGAAATTTCCACTCTTGGGCTTTGCTTACCGTCGTGGGAGCTATATTTTTTAGGTATTGAAGGCAACGAGTGGGGATGGGACATCCCAGGGTTTTAGGCGAAAAGCGGCCAAAGATGGCCTCGTCTTGTATTTTGTTCTTTGTAAAATTAAGGCGAGAGGCCAGTTTTGTATAAATTGTAATTAAAAACAATTGTAAATAAATCGTTTTTGTATAAAATGTACATTTTTGTGAGTAGGATGTGTAGGCCCAAGTGACCATTTTTACTTGCGTGCGTGCCTCATGACAGGCATTATGAATTTCGGTGGGTTGACGGGTTGTCAATGGACCTTTCAAGGATTGGGGTGTGAGGCGTGAATTTTCATAACTTTCACATTTATTCCTCTTTCTCCTCAGTTTCCCTTCTCATCTTAACTCTCTTTCTTTTTCTCTTTTCTTTCTCCGTTTTTATTCTCATTCATAGGGTGTTGATCAAAATGGAAACTTTCCACTTTCTCATCTTACGTATGCAATTTTATTTTTAACTGATTTTTTCTTTGTTTGTTTGTTCACATCTCAAGTGAGGCTCACCTTCCTTCCTCCTCTGACTCGACACGTGTCTCGACATGGAGTCATTAAATCATAATAATGTCACATGCATTGTTATCACCAAGCCTTATTCTCCAGCATGAAATTCGACTATCTGTCAAACGATCGAATCAGGCAAAGTGGTAGTGCTTAGATTTCTTGAAGGTGAATTCAACATTGAAGTCCCGTTTGATCATCACGAATCACGAGGTACCGTTTCCAATGAGGCTACGTTTACCGCTTTTTAAAAAAATTGAATTTTTCCCTGGTTTTACAGGAACAATGGCTCTCTGGTTTCTTAGTTGATGGTGGTGGGAGGGTGAGTCCATCAAGATCAGGACTAGGGGTTGCAATTAGGTGTTCCTGAGTCATGTCAATAACGGGGTTTCCAATGATTCGTCCCGACCTAACCTATATAAATAATAAACGGGTTGATATGAAACCAAACGCGACCCGATTAGTGATTATTAATGTAAGTTAAACATGTGCGGATTTATTAATTTGGTAATTTAAAATAATATAAATTATAACTAATTCATCAATATATAACAGAAAACTTGTATATAATAGGTTAATCTAGGTTAAATATTAATTAACATAATAAGCTAAAGAAAGTGATATGCAAATTAGTGTTATGTGAATTGACACAAATATAACCCGTTTATTAAACCACGATTTTAATTCAAAACCTGATTATACTCAATCAAAACGCTTAAAAATCGTATCCAATTCGTATTATGTTCGCGGATATTGTCAAATTTTACCAACCCTAATCGAGACATGTAGGAGAAGACACGCATTATTTATTTCCAATTTGTTGCTTGATTTAGTAGTATGGGCACGTACATGTGACTCGGTGACATGGTTGAAGGTGGTGATCAGCCAAACAGCACTAAAGAATATGAGTATATTGTAGCATATAGAATGGGGTATCCAGCGTGATTGATTTTTGGACATAAGGACCCTTTTCAATTTTATAATTATTGTTTTACTTTTGACAGACCTTAATATAGCTTTTTTGAAGTAACCTTAAATAGCACTTATACGGTTGACTGGCGGATAAATTGATTTAGATAAATGGTTGGAATAGGGACACAGTTCGAATTGTGATAACTAATGAAGCGATTTTATATCGTTAAAAAAAATTAATATTATATGTTTTTAAACTTATTCAAATAAAGTAAAATGATTCTTAGATTTTGTGAAGTATTTATAAAAAATTAGATAAAGTGGGCCATACAAGTATGGTGAATTAAAGAAGAAAAATACATGCATTTAAAGTAGAATCAAGTAGAACATTTATAATAAACCAACTGTACCAAAATGACATGAATATAGAAAATGTACTATTACATTTCCTCATAAAGTTTCTTTACTATTTACTAGCGACTATTACTTTATAAAATATACTTATATTTAACCAAATGTGTTCGTGGTCTATCATTCACGGTTGGGTGGAGACATTGCATCGAACAATATTCAGCGATTTAATTATGTTGTCCTCCAGCTTCATCTCTTTAATATTCTTGAAAGGAACAACAATGGGAAAGAATTACTCAAACAAAGGGATTGAAATGGAAAGAAGAAATGGAAAGGAAGAAGAGAACTAATGAAAAGGGTGAACACAAAAATAAAGACTAGCCCATGAAGAATAGCAGAAAGAGATGAAGAGGTCTTTCATTCTTGAAAAAGAGGGGAGAGAAAAGATGGAAACCAACATGTTAAAGAAGGTAGGGTTCCAATATCTTTATAAGGAACAATTCGGGTTTGGAAAGCTCATGGAGAAGAGGAACAAAGAGATAGAAATGGCCAATAATTACAACATAAATTATGGAATGATGGTGGACCAGGTCAGATTCAAATTTAGTGAACATCACCTTATCTTTCATTGAATTGAAAGATGCAGAATACCACTTGGTATAGGCAAGATCAATTGATCCTTGGTGGAGTACACCCGATGATTATTGTCTCTTCTTGATGAAGGACAACTAGAAAGAAACTGATTGCTCTACTGATAAATTTTCTCCGTCATGGCTTTGACATGAACCTCCAAACACGAAGACTTCAAATCCTACAAAAGAAGAAAATGAACTCTTGTATTATAACTTTCTCTACACACGATTGTTTATAATAATTCACTCTTAATAAAAGCTTAAAACACTTCTTGAATGATTACATGTAGGAACATTTGATCTTTGTTATTGCCGTAGATTGTGTTTTAGTTTGGTTTGTCAAATAAATGAAAGAGTCTGATGTGAAATGGATTTGGTAGAAGTTGTGAATTGTTTGGTTGTATTGAATTTATTAAATCAAGTTGTTTATGTCATTCTTGGTTTGTCTACAAATAATGAATTGATTTGTTGAATTGGCATAACAACTGCTCCGTAGATTGTGTTTTAGTTTGGTTTGTCAAATAAATGAAAGAGTCTGATGTGAATAATGGATTTGGTAGAAGTTGTGAATTGTTTGGTTGTATTGAATTTATTAAATCAAGTTGTTTATGTCATTCTTGGTTTGTCAGTGTGGTGGTGCTAGCAACTGCGAAGAGTCCAAACATGTACTTGAAATTATGGTTGGCAACAATTGAAAAAGAAAGTTGCAGTTTAGCTTGAATGAAGTTGAATGTTGATTTAGGAAGATGTACTTGATAGAAAGAACAAATAAGGATTTTGAGACAATCTTTATATGATAAGGTTAGTAAAATCACGAAAACGTACACATGATCAAAGTAATTCCCTTAACAAATTGTGAAAGATTAGGATCATCATACGGGTGGTCACAATCAAATAGTCCAATGTCCTGGGAACTTGTGAGATTATTGTCGAGGAGAAAATCCTAGGCAATACCACTAACGAGTGATATAGGCCATTCTTGGAAGTTTGGAGTCTTAAGCCTACCCTCATGATATGCATATCATCTGTTTCTAGTTGAAATTGAGCCACATTATCACAATTTCTTCATTAAGCAGTATTTAAAAGCCTCAAACCCTTCCTTTATTCTAATCGATGAGAACTCTTTTATTGCCTAGGTTTCAAGGCAAAGAACTTCAAAATGGAAAGGACAAGATTTAGGGAATATTATTTTGACTTGCAAAGAGAAAAACAAAAAATGAATGATGGAAAGAGAACAATTGAAGAAAAAAAGATACGGAGAAAGTCAAAGTTATAAATTGTCAAATTAAAATAAGTTTTATCTTATTCCTCTCTTGAACAGTGGGTTCATAGGGGTGTTTAACACCTAGTACCTATCTTGACTGGTATGGGAGTTGATAGCAAAGTTCTCTAAGAGTGGTAGAAAGCCTAAAAAGAAAAAACATTGCACTATTCCTACAAATCTTTGACAAAAGAAAAAAGTGAGTTCTATCTAAAGGAACTAAAATGATAAGTATGACAGTGGTAAATAAAAATACCAAGATAAAGAGTATGTAGCATGATGCATCAAGATCAAGTTTGGGGGAATTTTGTTTTAAGCTAACATCAATAGGAAAGAAAGGGATGAAGGATAGAGGCAAATATGCAAAAATTGAAAATTCAAATTTGGGTAATTTTATTTAATTTCAATTACCTAGCCAATTACCCAAGCCAGAGCTTTGCAAGCTTAAGACCTGTTGATCTTGAAGGTTGTACTTGCCACACCACATTAGTGGAATACATGAAAAACAAGCATATGAGACTTTGAATAACTAAGAAAATGCATTAAATGTGCAAAGCCCAGAGGAATTATTATTTACCACCAAGAAGGAAGGAAGAAGATATACACACTCACATGTGGATTGATTGGTGAATTGTTTGCTATGAAATCATTAAGTTTGTTTGTGACGTTAATTGAAAATTTTTCCTAATTACGAATTAAAAACAATTAGAGCTATAACGCAGCTAACTAGTTTCAATTCAATTTAATGGATACAAATGACGATCCTTAAAAAAGCCCTCGGGGCTAGCTCTTGAGAACCGGATCGGACTGACAAATCTTTGAAGGCATTCCATGATGCCTTTTCTAACCTCCGTCCCTTAGCCATTGCGTGAAGTAAAATTCCCTTTCGATAGTATTGCTTTTGTGAAATTGGCCGTGCATTGGGGAAAAACCGGAGTGTTCACATCTCTTTAAACCATCTTTCTAGACTTTTGCCTCCAGAGGTTTCCTCGATAAGACCATTTCTACACAGATTCTCCCTGACCTTTATCATTCTTGTATACCTTTATAACAGCGCCAAGGGTTCTTGGAGAAAGGGTTCTTTCACTTTCTAAATCATCCAGTGCCACTTTTGCGGGTGACTTGCTTATTTTCTTGACTGAGGGCCTCTTTGTTCCATGTTTTGAGCAAAATTTTTTATGAAACTGTCTTTCCATTAGGACATAGCACTTGTCTGACTCTAAACTCTGCCACCAAACCTTGATTAGGTCTTTGAACCCACTTCTTTAATCACATGTTCTCGAATCTAAGAGAGGTCTTAGGGCCCCGAGGACTCTACCCCACTCCCGATGGGATAGGAAAATGAGTGGAGGTGAGGCTGGAAGATGTCTCTTTGTCTGTCGCCCAACAGTCCACTCATGAGACTAGAGGCATCCGGTCTTGCCATCCTGTTCTGGGTACCCTTCCAGTGTCTTGACCCACTTCATGGAAAGTCTCAACTCGAGTCGTATGACTGGGGGCTTCATGTTGTGAGTTCTACGTCTACCAATTCATTGGAAATCTAGTGATGTTAAGTCACCGTACACCACGGATCGTTATAAACCTTTAATAGCTCAGTTCGTCCCAAATCTCTTTCCCCTAAACCCATAGTTGGGTATATTATGATAATAATAAATGATCCTTGACAATTGTTTGATCATAGACACTATGAAGGCCGACCTTCCTCTTTGGCTAGAAGTTTTGCTGCAGTGGAAGTAACAATGCCCAGAAGCCACCACAAAATATGGCCTTGATGTAGGAATGCACTTACCAAACTTCCCATCAGGTGAAACTGTGAATTAGAACATGTGAGACAAACAGCATCCACCCTCTGCGTGCTTGTTGGAGCTGTCAAAGCTCTTTGGTCACATCATTTAAGCCCTAGTTCTGAAGATAAAATTTTTATCTTGTCAGCGTATGTGTGCATGCTGAACCCCTTGTAATATCATGTTTCCTTGTAATTATCTGTCCAGTTCTGGCGTTTCTTGTCTCCCTATCAAACTTTGTAGATTATGTCCCCCATTCTTTATCTTTTTGCTTTAGTTAAACCTTTTGAAACTCTAGAATTTCCTCCTGTACTGAGTTGAAGCCAAAACTTGCTAAATCTACATTACGAACAACTTTCCTCTTAGAAGCAATTAGTATATAGAAACTCTTACTATTTTTATCTTATCCACATGTTCCGCTGTTGAACTTCCCTTTCTTCCTTCCACTGAAATCCGTACGGGGACTTGTCGAATGAATGACAGCGCCAGTTAAGCGATCTCTGAGACCCGCTTTGTTAGAACCTGCAGGTGCCGCGATCTCTCAGTAGCCCAGAAGCCAAGGAATTCCGCAAGTGGGTTCATTACATGAGAGAGGAAGGAGAAAATCCTGATGGCATAGGGGACCGGTACCTTTCTTGACCTTTGGAGAGAAGAGGATCACCTTGACCCGGCATCGACTTGTGTGCAAAAATGAGGGAGTCAGCATGTCTTAAAGTTCTTGGGCGCCCAGAAGGCGAGAAGGACGGCCCAGGCTGACCATGGCTAAAAAACCGTTGGGCTTGGGTTTCCACCTTTGGGCTGGTGACTTGATTCAGGGTTAGCCTTTAGCCCGATAACTGAGGATCACCTTCGGGTTTGCGACCTCATTGCCTGCTCCCAGTCGAAGCAGTCCTTGGGAGCGAACCACGCGGAGGACACTCGGTGTGCAGAGATGGTCATATTCTTTGAACCCTATTAATGATCCTTATCCCATCTTCACACTAATGAAACTCCCTTCACAGCCACTAATTCCGGCTCCCGGGGGCCTTGTCGAGGCGGTAAAATTACTGAGGCGTTAGGTGATACCAGAGATCCACACTTTGGCTAGCCGGGGCTGGTATCTCATCTTTGCCCCCATGACTAAAGAATTCTCGAATGGGGAATCAGGTCTAAACAAGAAGAAGAAGGGATGGCCCTTCTTGACTTAGTGTGCCTTTCTTTGGGCGCTTGAAGGATCCTTTTTAACCAGTGTCGACTTTGGCAAAAAAGAGGGAGTCCTAGCCTTGTTTTGAGAAAAATCCTTGGGCATGAAGGCGAATTTGCCGGGCTGGACCATGGCTAAAATGGGGGAATCCTTTGAGCTTTGGGTTCTCCGACTTTTTATCAGTGGACCCGCCATCGTTGGGCTAGCCGCGGCCCGACCTTTGAGGGGAACCACGGTCGAGTCCTCCACGTCGGCTCGACCCTACACCCTATCCGTGGGGTCGTCCTTGGGGAGCAGACCGCCCGTCGAAATGCGCATAGCCATCCAGTCGCTGTCCTCCACTGCCCTCGGTCGGACTTTGTGTGAAGCAGGCCAGACGATGCGCCCTTAGCCACGCGCCATTTGTACTCGTCTTCCTCCCTCCCAAAGCCCACCTTGTCGCCTGCCTGGTACGATGGGTACACCTCACGCAACCCATCGTTGTAACTCACAAATTTGTAACTTCATTGCTTCTCGAACAGCGAATGTTCTTGTACTTGGTCTCACGTCTCCTTTAGCCCTAGCAATTCTTGCAGTTTGGATCATTTGTTTCCTCATCTACTTTCGGAAGCCTCCACGTCCATCTCTATGCTAGCCGGCGTCTCTGCAGTCCCGTAAGTGTAAGGGGTAACCCTAACACCTGACCGTGCCTCCTTCCTCGAGTTCTTGTTTTCACGCCTTGATTACGGCCTCCATCTCTCGAGTTCGGGACCCTCCTACGAAAGATTTGACCCCTCTCCACCATGGTGACTGCGAGTAAGCTCAAACAACATCAAATCCTTATTTAAGAAAGCCATCGAAACACCTCCTTTTAGTTTCCACCTTGCCACTGGCCCATTCCCGCTCCCTTGTCAAAGGGGATGAAGTCGATCTGCTTCAACTACCCTTCAACTACCAGCAGTGTTTTTCGGCTTTCCCCGCATCAGAACTAGGGTCGAGAGCCCGCAATCACCGGATGGTATTCACATGACTTCTCTTAAGCTTCAACATGTCGACCAAATGACCTCTATCTTTTGAATGTTTGCGCTTGAAGGTTGATTTTCCTCTTTGTTTATCATTTGATCCTCAATTCATCAAACTTGTATTTGGTTTCCAAACCCTTTTTATCCTTGCCTTCTGGAAAGATAAAGTTTGTGTTTCTTCCACTCCTCGTCCCGCCGCCCTTTGAAAAACACCAGGCGTTTCTTAACTCTCTGATTGAAGGATCTGCTTCTCCTCCCACCACTCCTCCATTTGTCGGGACCTTCTTCTGACATTCATTGACCCCGCTACAATATGCCCAAACTTCCCTCTGGGAACGGATCCCGATATTCCACCCTTGCTTTTTCTATAATAAAAAATGCGTTTCCTCCTTCCCTACCCCTTCCACCGGGATCTCAGAGGAGTTTGCCTCAGGTGATATCTTATCCTCTCATGTTCTTCCATTTTAGCTTTTCTGCGGATAGGTTTGGTGTGGTCTTAGGAAAGAAGTTATAGAAAGCCTACTGCACAACAACCTTATGATAGGTGATGGAGGCAAGGTAAATTTGTTAAGCAGTTATAAGGAATTAACCCTTGGTAATTATTCATACTTTATGTCTTTGCTTGGACAAAAGGGACCAGTGTGAAGGAGGTTTGGAGGCCTGTAGGGAAAAGAAAGAGGGGGTGGGATCTTTCCCCAGTTCAGAAAGCATTTGATAGATTGGGAAATGTAGGGTGAAGGACTTCATTAAAATGATTAAAGATAAGGTATCCCTTAAAGAAAGCAGAAGGGTGGAAGCTGACAAAAGACAAGGCACAACCTCTTCGTTAAATCAAGTTATGATGCCTAAGGAGGAGCCAGCCTTTTCCTAAAAGGATGTTTGTCAGGAAGAGCTATTAAGATGTGCCCATAATACATGATAGCTTAACTCCAGTCTAAACAACAAATCAGTTTATAGCAAACGGTCATATATAATGCATCCAATTGTTTTGTCCACAAAACTGTTAACAAAACAAGGCATTTCAATTTCTGATTATCAAAGAAGTAAGTAGGTGATAATCCATCAGACAAATCATGAAAGGAAAAAAATGTCTGATTAAAAAACAAAAAAATCGAATGGAAAAACAGAAACGAAATAAGCAAAAACTCACCAGATCTCCTCCCAGTATACCAGTATTGCCCAACCACTAATAGAGAAGGCTGTCGAAAAACAGAAAAATCATCCATTTGAAAGCAAACATTAGATTCAATAGGAATGCATGTGAGAAAGGGTTAGATCTGCAATATTGCACGGAAAAATTGTTAAAAATTGAACCTTGATAAGTCCCAGAGAGGGCGGGCAGCAGTACAAGATCGATTGGTGACATCAAAATTCCACCTTTTAGAAGTCCACTGGTTAATCTTAGGCAATCATGGCTGAGAATAATTTCTTCCATTCACCCAATAGCCAGTTTCTCCCAACCCAATCCTCTGCAATTCATTGATGAGAGCAACCGTGAGGACTTTCTTTGCCGCCCTCTCCTGAACCTTCTCTAAGGGCGTCACTGAGAAAAGGTAAAGGCTTCAAACTGTAAATGCAAATCTTATAAAAAAAAGTCCTGAAGTTTGCAAGGTATGTACGTACGGGTGGGTGCCCACCCAACCTTTTACTATTAAAAAAATTGTTTCCAAAATGAATTTCTGGAATATGTTTTACGAAGTTTTAATATTTTCAATGAGTTTAAATGGAATAAAGCTAACAAAAATGGGAAAAGTTCTTTCTTTTATTAAAATCAAATATAAGAGACAGATATATTTTGGATTAAAAATGCGCTTTTCTAGATATTTAGTTATAATATGAATGAGCGATATGTGTGTATGCATTTAAACAAATTCTTTTTAGGAATAATATTTTAAAATGAGCAAATCACAACAAAAATTATAGTAACATCTTTCATTAAATCCATATACAAGAAGACAAAAAGATACATTTTGGATAAAAATGCATGAATGTTAATTATAATGTGGGTATAGAACAAAATGACAATGGGTGTTGATTGTGTGGGGATTTATCTTTACACTTTTAAGGATATTTTTGTACAGAAATTGGGCATTTTAAAGGTTACTTTCAAGAAGGTTAATTCTTTAAATAACTTTTGAATTTATCCATTTTAAACCAATTCTTTCTTAAGAGTATGACTATTTAAAGTAGTATTTGATTTCTTTTGGTATAATTAGGAAACTCTATAATTAAGAAATTTATTAAGACCATATAGTAAAATTTTGTGAAAATTCTTTAAAAAGAAAGTTTTGGAGAAAATTGATGGGATGAGAAAGATATATAATGCAAAAATCTACGTCATCACATGCTAAAATCTTTCTCATCCCATCAATTTTCTCCACACTTTTTTTCAATTTTCTCCTCACTTTTTGAAAGGATTTTTCACCAAACTTTTTATATAACTTGGTAAATATTTTTAAAACAATGAACTTTTCAATAAATTTCTATGAGATATTTTTCATTACATATATATATATATATATATATATATCTATATATATGCAATGAGACTCAGGGTATGTTCCTCCGATTTCCAATTCTACAATGGGTGCCCCCTAAAAATCCTTTTAACGTAGAGTCCTCTTCCATGGAGTCATTATGAAATAATCTTTCATATTATAAATCTAATAGAATCTATAATATATATAGAATTGTGATTTTAAAAAAATTCCCATAAATAGAAGTCCATTAGTGTTTTTTGATTTTTGAGGGGAATATAAAAGCCAAAAAGAGAGAGAGGAAGAAACAGGGAAATAGGAAGGCAGAAAAAGCGAAGGGAATAGGAGAACATTTTTATAAGTTTTTTATTATTTATCTTTTAAATTTGGTAAATATTATAGAATAAATGATAATTTATGTGTTTTTCTTTAATTTTGTGTGATAATAGCGTTGATATTTAATAGTAAATTAATAATAGTTTATATTTAATATTAAATTCATTATTGAAAAATTATTTTTTATTTTTATTTTCAAAAAGAATTTAAAAAAACATTATATTTCTTTGTTATATAATTTTTTTCAAAATATGTTTTGATGATCAATGTTCTCATGAAATTTTTGTTGATGTTATACGAGTTTCTTGTGAAAATTAGAATAAATGTATATTTTTATTGAAAATTGTAACGAAATTTTACATATTTTTCATTATTTTTTTATTTATATACTAATATCATATATTTAATTTCTGATGACATGTGGTATCTAACATTACGGCTTTTTTGAACGATTTTGGGGATATTGCCAGCAGAAAAAAACAAATATAGATTTTAGTAAAGAGTTTAAAGGTTTAATCTTAAAAGAAATTTAAGAGCAAAGATTTGTATACAAAGCAGAAAAAATGTTAGACCTCCATTCTTTTCTTTTTGTCATTAAGAATTTGACTCGAATAAGGATCATAAATTCTGTTTGAAATTCAAAATAAGATTGACATAAATACAAGGAAATAGAATATAAATGAAAACTTTACTTTAAATATGAAATAAGATTAAGAATTTGGCTGAAATAAGGACACCAGATAATTATCTCGTTTGAATTAAAGATAAAAGAATTTGACATAAATAGGAAGTTGAATAACAATGGAATGCTAAAATGAATAAGATTGAAATTAGATTCAAATAAAAAATATAGATGAATCATCTTTTTATTTAATTTAAATTTAAGTAAGGAATTTGACAACTAAGGAAAAGAATAACAATGCAGAATATACTTTAAATAGGAAATAAAATTAAGTATTTGACTAAAAGAATATAGAATCATTATCTTGTTTGAAATTTAAGTTAAATTAAAGAATTTGACATAAATAAAAATAAAACAACAGTGAATAATTAGTCTAAAATAAATAAAACAACAATCCAAAACCATGATTTTCAATATGTAATATGTATTAATAGTGAATTCAGTTTTTTTTAAATGAATTCCATTTTTTCTTAAATCACAAGTAAATCAAATTATTAGGAGAATATATTAAAGTTGACAATTATTCATTTGGAAATTGAACTTTACTGTGGCTACAATATAAAATTAAGAAGGGATATATGTTTTAACTAGTAATTTGATTGTCCACATGTGTACCGTTAAAGTCATTTGGAATGCAGTATGTTTTGTTTATCAAACAGAAAGTATTTTTTTTTCTTCAGCTGACAAAGCGATGTTGTGCACTATAGTACAGGTTGAAAACTTGAAATTTTCTAGGTCTCAAATGATGAAACGGGCCTCACCATTGGATTCGTCTCCCGAAATCTAGTTACCCTAGAGAATTTCATCGAATTCCTAGACAATCGGAATTTTCATGTTTTTAAGGGCATATGTTTTTGTTAAAAATACAACAGTTTTGAGAAAATTTTGAAAGTTAGTGTAATTTACAAAAAGTTATAGATGTAGACTTGAGGCAGGAATAAAAAATAAATTGTTTCGAGCGAAACGGACTTGAACAAATTGGGGACATGTGGCGCGACATGCCCAGATTAATGTATAAATAGGAAAAAAAAAATTTGATTTTGTCTCCAAAATCTTAGATTTTTGGAAGCGTTAGAGAGAGAAGAAAAGATGAGGAAAGAATCCTTCGACGATTTATCGGGTTTAAATCGTCGAAAGTCGTCGAGACCCAGTTAAAGTTCTAAGTCTCTATGAGGCTATGCTTAGGCACAAAAAAGGAGATTTTACTGAAGATCGAAAGGAGGTTAGGGGGAAATCAGTTTTCAATATTTATAGAAGGTGATTTGAGGCTTCTTAACGGTGTTTCTACACTCCAAGAGTAGAGATTCTTTCTATTTTGATTTTTATTCCTACCTTCCAGGCTAAATTGGGATTGTTTTGAAACTAATTGTGGATTTGGGTGTTACTATGTAATATTTTGTCGCTTTAATTTACGGGCCGGTTGGTAGCTGATTGCCATTACTTAGGATGAAGTTGGGCATATTTAGTGATTGATTAGATTGGCCCGGTGTGCTGATGCCCGTATGAGCCCAGCTAGCGACCTCGGGTGCGTAGCCTCTGCGCCTTTAAGCCTCGACTAGCGACCATGTTTTCTCGTCCGAACTCAGTTTGCATGTTTTATTAGACTCCATGGAAGCTCTTTGGTAATTTGGCCAATATCTTGGTGGATGGAGATTTTGTGTTCATCCTTGCGAAAGGAGTGATTTATTACTAAGTGTTTCATTAGCAGAGTGACATGTGATGTGAAATGGCAGTAATGACCTTACTATCCAGATTTGGACTAATTTTCGATATGGAAAAATGGGGAAGTGGACCAGTGTCATTCATGGAAATTGTAGGCGCATCATTGAACTTGATTTTAGGCTTTTGAATCACCCAGGTGGATTCTCATAAATGTAGAATTTCACATTTTGTAATGTCTGGCTGTCAGTTACAGGGCCCGATTTTCGATTAGGAAAAAAGAGAGGGAATTTGGGCTAGTGTTCTATGAAATTATAGCTGCATCTGTTAATGTAGACTTTTGAATCACGAATTTGACTATAGAAGCTCGAGTTATGGTCCATTTTCTGGGCTAGTATAGCTTAGGTTGTTTGTAATGGTTTGTGTCCCATTTTGGAATTTGTTAGGAACTAGTTTTACGAACTAGGTTGATTATTATCGCCAGTCTATAAACGATTGTGAGGGTGTTGTTGCATAATATGGAATGACATGTTGTATGTTGATGTTGATATATCGTGGATGATATATTGACATAGATGATATTGTGGACTATACTTATTGATATGATTGTTCATGATGCGTGATGATATGAATGGTGAGTTGTCCATAGCATTCATCATATAGCTGACATAGGTATAGACATGCAATGGTGCATCATTATAGCGAGGAAAAATCATTTCATAGGTGTGAATGCATGGTTGGTAAATTGACATTGTGTTTGGTGTTTGATTGGGTGGGCTCTGTAAATGGGACTGACGTGACCAGTCGCCACGATTGATTAAATGGTAAAGAAAATATGTGTGGGAGTGTGGCAAGAAGGGATAGATCCCATGGTGAAAAGCCGCCAATTATGATCGACTACAGTCACAGCGATGAAAGGCCATAAAAGTATGGTTTGCGGAGCCTCTTGGTGAGATGATAAAATCAGCTACCTGAAAGGCTGTGGTTTTGATAATGATCATTTATGATGTATCATCTAAAAGCTTTTGGTTTATAAACAAATGAAATTGGTTTTGAAAATGATCATTGGATGTCATCAAAGAATAATTGTTTTTCACGCAGCATAAGCATTGTGAAATTGGTGAGGACTGGACATCAGGGCATGATGGGTCTCATCGTTTCATAACATGTGGATTCCATTTTGAATTAACATATTCTTCATTGGAATGTTGATGTCTTTATTATTATGTGAACATGACATGGCACTTAGGTGGGAAGTAGCTCTTGTAGGGTTATCCTTTATTAGCGTTCTTCTGTTTTATGTCAGAATTTGCTGAGTAAAGGTTCTTATGGGCGTGGCCTCATGGTTGCAAGTGAAGAAAAAATTTGACTGTGCTTTGAGAAACCTTTTGTAAAAAGCCTTCGATTTCCCGTAATATTTTGTATATAAGAGAGTTGCCTTTCAGACTCCATATGAATTGTTTGATAGAATTTATTTTCTCTGATATATATGCATGTGTGACACCCCAGCGAATCCGGTCGATTTTTTTTTTTTTTTTTTAGCTCACGGACTAGTACATCACGTGAAATTTATCGTGTGAGATGCGCGATCGGCGTGCGACCACATCGCGGCGCGCGATATCTGTAAATCACGTGGTGCGATTTGTCATGAGGCCGCAACCGTAGAGCACCAGCCTGCCGTGCGGCGACACCTGATTGTTAATCGCGGCGGAACTCTCATGAGCCGAACTCTCTCTCACGCGCCGGTCGAGTGCGCCGGAAGTGGCTGGCGCCGACGCACGCGTCATCATGTCAAATTTAGAGTTCTGTTGCCCGACTCTATCGTGTGACAAAGTCCTCTGTTGCAACATAGTTTCTCCTTGCTTTGGCGACTGTTAGCGACATCAAAGCCTCTTTTGACATAAATTTTCCTACAGCGACCACAATGGCGACATTAATACTGTATCGCGATAAGAACCCCATGATCTTGGCAGGCTTCATAGCGACATGAAAAAAAAAACCTAGCATGGCCAAACTCTGTCGTGGCAGAGTCACGACCGAGAAAGAAACACTGTTGCGACACCGTGGGAAAACTCTGTCGCGACAGAAACTCAGAAGAAAAATAACTCTGTCGCAACTAGGGAAAACCCCTATTGCGCCGCGGCAACCACTGGGCGCATGACCCGATATGGCGACCCTGATAAACCATGCGCGACCTGAGCCAATCTACATCATGACTTGACCACGAAAATGGGCGTAGCTGCCCTTTTTCCATTTCATGCACTTCCAGCCTACTTCAATGCATTTCATGCGATACTACTACCTTTATACAAATTCTCACAATGATAAAACCACAGGAATGGCTAACACTGAACAAGTCGAAATAAGTTTTATTACCAAAACTTTCATTTGCATATACAAAGCGGATATTCTATCCGAATATTGCAAATACATAAATAGATGACATATTATGGACTGTTCGTTATGTTGCATCGTTATGTGAATGTTATCTGACGAGGTAACATTCTGTGAAAATTATCTTACAGGGCTACTTCTTACTGAGGTACATCTCTGACAACACATCCTTACCACATTCCATACAAGGCTACTTCTTACCTAAGTGCACATGCAACGGCACACACATCATACCACATTCATACGAGGAAATATGCAATCCTACATGGAATATTTCATGTCATGAATGAGATGAAACTCCTCATGCCCATAACGGGGAGTCTGGCAGAGCTCCCTCACGCATTTAGTGCCGGAGTGTGATGACCCGTCATTTGTGTTTCACCTAATGACATAACCCATCGGATAACCCTCTAATATTATTTTGAATTTATCAATTCCCGTGTGTTTATGCATTTATGGGCCACAAATTTTTCAGGTTTACACCACCAAATGACACGCACCTTTTCAATATTTTTACGGTCTTTCAGTCTGAAATCCCCATCTTCTTTACGCCAAACACATATTATCACGTAGTAGTCGCAATTTTGGATGTTGTCCCATTTTTGAACTCCTGCAATTCACAGAATGGTGAATAATCATTACATGAACACACCCGGCCCGAACACGATGTCACCGTGTATATGAAATGCAAATATGTCATTTCATGTCATATTATGTTACATACATCATGAGAGCTACTTGCAACATTTCCAAATCATGGATAATTATATTTTCTAGCTATAATTTTCATTCACTACATATCTCATGTCAATACATCAAACAGGCATATATTAACATGATTTTCACCAAAACAGTAGGATATTCATTTTTCCAGCAATACCACATAAATACAGCTTACAAAATCAAATAACAGTCCGAAAATTCAGTCTCGGACCACACAAACAGCATGTTATTCATTTTTCAAGAAATAACACACAATAAAACCTGAAGACATCAGTCCCGGGATAAAAACCAAGCCTTAAACACGGAGTCCGGAATTTGCTCGAACTGATCCCGAAAATTTCTAATATTCAATCGAAATCTCGGGGTGAATCCAGCGGCGATTACGGCCCCCAAAAGAACACCCGTACCATTCGTGGCCTTTGGCTCGAAATAACTTGAGTAGAAAAATTCCCTACCTCTTGGAGTTTGTGAAACTCCAGTTACTGAATACGCGCAGCGTAGCTCTCATTGCGTGGGTGACTTTAATTCTCGGGCCAGAGTGAGTTCCAGCCGTCGAAGCGTCGAAACCTCTCTTTCACACTTTTTCCTCCTTTCTCTTTCCTCACGTTTTTCCTTCCTCCTTTCTTTCTTTTCTTCCTTTTTGATTCACACCCCATGAATGGTTCAAGAGTGGGGAAACTTCCCCTCCACTTTCCTCCTTTGCCACATGTCTCCTTTTCCCATTTTCTCCTTATTTTCTTTCTTTTTCTCTTTTGGTTCTTATCCCACCGAATTCTTTTCTTTTCTTTGCTCTCCATCATTTCATCATTTTAAATTTTTTTTTCTTTTTCTTCTTTTCTCTCCATTTGACACATGGCTCACAAATGAGCCATTCATTTAAGTGTCATGTGTCACCTGCTACTCCACATGGCTATCATGCCATGTGTCATTCTCCTAAGGTGCCACGTGGCATCCACATGGTCATGCCATGGTGCCTCGAAGCGTGATGAAATTATTTGTCTCGAAATTCAACGAAATTCGGTAGGTAACTTAGATTCGATCTGGTGTGATAAAGTCCATTTCATCATCGATTTAGAAAATTTAGGTCTTAGAAATTCCAGTTTACCCATGTTCGGAAAAATTGAATTTTCATGGGTTTATTCTTCCTCTTAACGAATTTTGTTCTGAGATTCACACATCTTGCTTTTACCTGAGCACATGCATATGAAATAGTTATTCTGAACAGTTTTAGATACGCAGCACCTTCATCCTCAAAGAAAGGATATGTGGCACCGCATCGTGTCCTGGATTCAAAGTTGCCTCTGCCTCCTGGTGTTGCCACAACACTTTCACTCATCCTTACGGTCTTGCATCGCAATGCACGATCCGAACTATCAAGATCTGTGATAGTCCTCCTCCCGAAGGTCCATCTATATCAACAACCAATCTCTCCTGATCCACTACATGAGTTTGGATACGGAATTATACTTAGGGCGTGGAGCGTGGAACACCTCATGGACACACGATAAACTCGGCGGTAATGCTGTAGATACTTTTGTGCCCACCCTCTCGAGTATCTCGAAGGGCCCAATATAACTCGGCGCTAGCTTCCCTCGCTTGCCGAATTTGACCACTCCTCTCTTAGGCATCACCTTAAAGAAGACGTGATCACCCACCTCAAACTCTAGAGGTTGACACCGTCTGTCGGCGTAGCTCTTCTGTCGGCTCTGAGCCATGAGGAGACACTTCCGTATCACACCGACCTTCTTAGAGGTGTCTCTAATCATATTCGAACCAGTGATGGAACTCTCTCCCACCTCTGTCCAACAAATCGGGGATCGACATGGCCTCCCATATAAGGTCTCATAGGATGTCATCTGTATACTCGCCTGATAACTGTTGTTGTAGGCGAATTCCACTAAGGGTAAGTGCTCCTCCCAACTACCCTTAAGATCTAGGATACATGCTCGCAGCATGTCCTTTAAAACCTGTATGGTTCTCTCTGACTGACCATCTGTCTACGGATGAAGCGCAGTGCTCATCGTCAATTATGTCCCCATAGCCTTTTGGAAACTCTTCCAAAATTGTGCGATAAACTGGAGTTCCACTGTTCGTACGATAGAGACTGACACTCCATGTAATCAGACAATCTCTCTAATGTACAACCGGCAAAATTCCTCCAGTGTGAAGGTCATCCACACTGCTAGAAAATGTGCCAACTTAGTGAGTTGGTCTTGTGAAACCCTGAAAAAATCCGAATTTTCGATAAATGGTAGAGCAGTGAATTCGGTCAAAAATCTAGATTTTTTTAGATCTTGGATGATGGAAACAAGCTGCCGATGGAATCGTCTACATAAAATCTAGCTACCGTGTAGAATTAACTTCGAGGTCGAGACGGTCGAGTTCCCGCGTTGCGGCGGCAAAGAGTGATGCGTGACATTTGGCAGGTGTTGAGTGGCTCACATTGAGGCACATGTCAAGCTATGAGCAAGTCAAACAATGAGGTCAAGTATGGGCTATAGGTGACATGTGACATCATGTCATTGGAGGGAAATCCTAAGAGCCAATGAGAAATTGGACATGTGGCAAGTGAAAGGACAAGCTCTTAGCCCATCTTGGACCAAGCAGTGGGATGGGAGAAAAGAAAGAGAAAAGAAAGAGGAAGAAAAAGAGAGTTTTAGAGAGAGACTCCACCTTCTCTCTAAATTTCCCGACGATCGGACCGGCGGTTTCAGGCGGAGCAAGAGGAAGAGTTCATCCTCATGGCAGGGGCTTCGCATAGAGACCGGAGTTGGGGAGTTTTGACCAAAAACTCAAGAATGAGGTTTTCTCCTACTTGGTTTAATCCTTGTTTAAGGGCCATTCAAATGGAAAGGGTTGTGTGAGGCCGTGAGTGGCCGTGTGAACCGTTCCAAGACTTTGGGACAGTGTGTTGGAGATTCCGAGACTGTTTACGGACAGTCCGAGGACTGATTTTTGGGACTAAGTGATTTTCTTTGTGTGCCATTTAGGTGTTAGAGTTAAAATGAATAAAGGTGTTGGTTGTCTTTTTAAGGGGAATGTTTGGTTGTGTTTTTGAACCATGGGAAGTGCCATATTGCGTACACATTAACCAGACTTTAGAACTGGTTTTTGGGTAGGAAATAAAGGGATTTTGGTAGTGAGTCCTTCATTTAAATTATAGCCACATCAGTGAACTTGATGTTAGGCTTTTCAATTTCTCAAATCAGACCTTTTTAGCCCAAGTTATGGTCCGTTTACCAGAACAGTCTAGTTGAAGGGCTGTCCGGTTGGGTTAGCCAGCCCCGAATGGGTTCACCCCGGATGGGATCACTCCGGATGGGTTCCCCCTAGATGGGTTCAGCCAGCCCTGGATGGGTTCCCCCCGGATGGGTTCACCTCGAATGGGGTCACCCCGGATGGGTTCACCCCGGATGGGTTCCGTTCGGTTAGGATCATGCATGACCTCCAAATTCGGAAGGTCATAACTTCTTCGTCCGAACTCCGATTCGGGTGTTCTTGGACTCTATGGAAATTCCATTGAGTCAAGTTTCCAACCAGATGCCTTTGGAGGGCAGTGGGTGCTGGATCTGGCTGGAAAGGGGCATTCGGGCAGGTAAGGTAGGCTAGCCGAGTGAGGCTGCCTAGTCATGTGTGACCACCAACTTCGGAAGGTCATAACTTCTTTGTCCAAACTCCGATTTGAGTGTTCTTAGTCTCTATGGAAATCGAATTGAGTCAAGTTTCCATCCAGATATCTTTGGAGGGCAGTGGGTGCTGGAGCTGGCCGGAAAGGGGAATTTGGTCAGGTAAGGTAGGCTAGCCGGGTAAGGCTGCCTAGTCATGTGTGACCTCCAACTTCGGAATGTCATAACTTCTTCGTCCGAACTCCGATTTGGGTGTTCCTAGAATATGTAAATCGGAATTTAGTCAGAGTTTCCATCAAATGTCTTTGGAGGAATTTGGGTTCTATTACCTGGCCGAGAAAGGGGCATTCGGTCGAGTAAGGTAGGCTAGGCTGTGAAGGAGGTTTGCCTAGTCATGTCTGACCTCGACCCGGTCCTGCTTCTTCGTCGAACTTTGTTTTGGGTGTTACAGGACTATGGAAAGCGGGTGGTCAGATTTCATCCATGTCCTGTGGAGGACATTGGAAAATCATAATGGTTGGATTAGGCGGTTAATCTTGGTTGGGTAGGCTAATGGGTAGAGCACGCCTATTCATGTATGACCTCGATTTCGGAAGGTCATAACTTCTTCGCTGAATTCGGTTGGATGTTTCTTGGACTCTATGGAAGTCCCATTGATTAGTGCATTCTGTCCTTGTGGACGTTGGGACGTCGGGATGGATTAGTGTCGGCGGTTAGTCTTTGGTTGGGTAGGCCTTCAGCCGGGTAGAGTGCCTATTCATGTGTGACCTCCAACTTTGGATGGTCATAACTTCTTCGTCCGAATTCCGATTTGGGTGTTCTTGGACTCTATGGAAATCCCATTGAGTCAATATTTCATTCATGTCCTTGTGGTGGAAATTGGGCAATCGGGCTGGTTAGTGCGGCGGTTGATTACAGTTGGGTAGGCTGGTGGGTATTTTTATTCATGTGACCTCCCAACCGGAAGGTCATGCTTCTTCGTCTGGTCCCCGATTTGGGTGTTCTTAGAATCTATGGAAATTTGATTGAGTCAACATTTCATCCATGTTTCTGTGGAGGACATTGGGCAATCGGTCCGGTTATTTCCGACTGGATAGTGCTTGTTGGGTAGGCTAGCCCAGGAATTGCAGGGTTGCCCAGTCATGTGTGACCTCGACTTGAAGGTCATAGTAGAGTCAGAACTCCGATTTGGGTGTTTTGGGACTCTATGGAAATCCCATTGAGTCAAGATTCCATCCATTTCCCTATGGAAGGCATTGAGTACTGGATCTGGCCGGAAAGGGGCTCCCGGGCAAGTAGGGTAAAAATTTGTCAGGGTAGAATTTCTAACCTAGTCATGTGTGACCTCGACTTCGGAAGGTCATAACTATTCGTCGAACTACGATTCAAGTGTTCTTAGACTCTATGGAAAGCCCATTGAGTCAAGATTCCAACTGTTTTCCTATGGAAGGCATTGGGTACTGTAGTTTGCCTGAAAGGGGCTCCCGGGAAAGTAAGGTGGGGCGTGTAGGGTAGGGAGGCTGCCTAGTCATGTGTGACCTCCCGACCCGAAGGTCATAGCTGTACGTCCAGAACTCGTTTTAGGTGTTCTTGGACTATATGGAAAGCTCATTGAGTCAAGATTCTATCCATATGCATGTGGAGGGCATTGGGTACTGGAGCTGGCTGGAAAGGGGCAATCAGGCAGGTCGGGTAGGCTAGTTGGGTAGGGCTGCTTGTTCATGTGTGACCTCCAACTTCGGAAGGTCATAACTTCTTCGTCCGAATTCCAATTCGGGTGTTCTTGGACTCTATGGAAATCCCATTGAGTCAATATTCTAGATAGGTTCATATGGAGGGCATTGGGTGATCATAACCTTGTTGTAACTGATGTTTTGCACTGAGTGTGCAGGTTGCTTAGTTGTGTCAAAGTGAATAGTCGGGTTTTAACCTGACCATTGCATGACATGTGGTAGGTTGTTGTAGGTTGTCGTATGTAGGGACAGTTTGAACTGGAAACTGAAATTTTCTAGGTTCTATGGTTGTTTGATGTTGTATGGAAGATTGGAACCAAACTGGTTCATGATTGTGAAGGGGCCGTGAGGTACCCTGTTGGATGGGTCCAAGATTGTGACCTTGTTGTGTGTTATTGCTTGTATGAATAACATGCGATTATTGAGTATGACATGTTAATGTATGTTGTATGATGTATTAACATGGGTTGTGCACATGGGGAGAATTATATGTATCAATTATAATTATCCATGGTGTGTTGATGTTGCTCGTTAATATATTTATGCTTGCTTGATATATTAACATGTATGATGATTGTGGATAAATTCGGTTAGTATATGCATGATTAATCTATTAACATGAATTGTTGTGAAATGGCATATTGCATTTCATATGCACGGGGGAACCTAGAGTGATAAGTGTGAGTGCATGACATGAAAGAAAAAGGAAAATGTTTGTGAAAGGAATTTCAAGGGAAGATTTTCCGAAGAATTGCCTTGGAGAGTTGTCAGGTTCATCAGGAGGCTAACCCATTCTTGTTTCGGAAAAATGATCGGCCAATTACGTATCGGAGGGTAGTCCCGATATATTTAAGGCTTCGGTAGTATGTTTCGAACAAAACCTTTTGTTTTGAAAACGGTATTTTCTCACTCTTGGCTTAGGCATGCGTGAGGGAGTCAATGAGGGCTCGAGACATGGGAGTGGGTGGGTCACATTCTCATCCATATAATGTAGACATTTGAGTAGGAACATATATGTTTTGTTTAAATGTTTGGTGTGCCATTGCATGTGCACTTAGGTGGGGAGTAACCGACTTAGGATAATTCCACTATTGGGCATTGCTCACCCTGTCGAGGGAAAATTATTTCAGGTACCGAAGGCTCACCTGGGGATGGGACGCATCCGAGTTCTTAGAGACGAAGAAATGGCCATATATGGCCTTGTTATGTATTTTGTAAAAATCTGGGTAAAAGACCCAGTTTTGGGATAATTGTAAATTAACTCCTTTTTGTATAAAATATACATTTTTGAGAGTATGGATGTATGGGCCAATGTGGCCATTTTACTCATGTATAGGTCTCATGATATGAGACAAAAGTATTCCGCAGGTTGACGATGGTCAACGGGACCCCCGGGAATTGGGGCACACATGTCCACTATCACCCACACCGCATCGGGCCTCCGCGATGTCGGTGGCAAGTGGGTCACAAAGTTCATCGTGACGTGCTCCACTTCCCGCTTCGGTACCTCGATGGTGGAGTAACCTCTTGGCCGATGCTCGACCTTTATTTCTTGTTACGTGAGACATCGTCGAACAAAATCTTCAACGTGTTGCTTCATTACTAACAATTAATACTATGTGAAGATCATGGTACATCTTCGGTACTGGATGCCGCAATAAGCGAGTAGTAAGAACTTCGCGGATTTCCTATCTCAAATCGGTCAGCTTCGGAACCACAACCCGTCCCCTATATCAAAGATTACCATTTGTGTGAATGATTGACCTTCATCACCCATACTTGGTATACCCGGTCACGATGGAATGATATCTTTGCGTCCACATACGAGACTCAATCTAGTGGTATCGAGATGGCGATACCCACAATTATTCCCAGCGCATTAAACGGGTTGTCAATGGGACCCCGAGTTTGGGCGTCGTATGTGGAGGGTTCAAGTCTTTGATAATGATAGTTTACCATTGTATTAAAAGTGATTGAGAAAAACTACTAATTTGATTTCTTCTATATTTTAATTCGAAATATTATTTTTATAAGTTTAAAATATATTATTTATCTAAATTTCTAATGGATTATAAAGCAATTCTTGTAATATTGAATAAGTTTTTGGGTGTGATTGTTTTCAAATTAATTAGTATTTGATTACGGAAAAATTAAAATATTTTAGGAATTAGAAAACTTTCCCGGCTTTATAAATATATATGGAGATACTACTCACGAGGTGAGTAGTAGGGGTGAGCATGGTTCGGTTAACATACCTGTGGCATAAAATAAAGACCGTAGTGATTTTGGTTTGTAATTTATATAAGCCAAAATCAGCACTATAATATGGTTTACCAAATATCTAGTTAATCATTTAGGTTAACCATATATCAATTCTTGGTTAACCATAATTAAAAATAACTAGCAATTTCATAATCATATATATTAAAGTTCAAATTATAATAATTATTATAAATACAATAAAAATGTAAAAGAAAAAATAAATAAATCTATTCATTGCAATCCCTTGACACTTGTGCATTTATAATACATCTATAAATAATATATGAAGCATGAGATTAGATAATTTAATCACAGCTTTTAATCAAGCACATGTTTTAACAACTTGATAAAAAAATAAACTAATCGAAGAAATCAAAGCCTCTGACTTTGGTTTGAAGAAAAAATAGTAAAAGCTTAGTTTGGAGGAAAAGTAAAATTGACGGATAGAAATTGGGAAAATCACAACTCACATAAGCTAAAAGCCTATTTATATAAGTTTGACCAGAAATCACGGTTTTTTGTATTTTGTAAATCAGGCAGAGATTTGGCCAATAAAAAACAAAGAAACCGAGAACGAAGCGGATTCGATTCGGTTAACCTATTTTTAAGTTCGATTTCGATTTGGTTTTAGGTCCTTTTGGTTTCTTTGGTTCTTTGACCACCCCTAGGTAAAATATATCATTAGAAGGGTTGAGAAAAGTATCTCACTTAGAAGAGGTTGATAGTGGAAATATTGACTAGACGTACAAATATTTAAAATTTAATGATATTTACTTTAAATAGGTAATAAAATAAAGAATTTGACTCAAATAAGAATATAGAATAATTATCTGGTTTGAAATTTAAGAAGTTAAAGATAACGAATTTGATAAATAAGGAAGTTGAATAACAATGGAATACTAAAATAGGAAATAAAAAGTTTAAGAATTAGACACAAATAAAAATATAGATGAATTTTCTCTTTTGAGATTTAAGTTAAAGATACAGAATTTGACATAAAAAAGGAAAAAGTGCTTGCTAATTTGACATAAATTTAAGAAGTTGAATTCGATTATTTTTAAATAAATTCCATTTCTTTTAAATCTAAAATATAAATTCAAATTATTGGGAGATGTTCAAGTTTGGTAAAGATTATTTACGGTGGTAGAACTTTGCAATAAGCTAAAAATCAAATTAAGAAAATAATATTTTTTAACTGCTAATTTGATTTGTCACATGGCTAAAACTACTAATTTGATTTCTTCTATATTTTTAATTCCAAAGATTGTGATTGTTTTCAAATTAGTATTTGATTCTTGAAAAAATTAAAATATTTTAGAATTAGAAAACTTTCCAGCTTTATAAATATACCAGGGACGTGAAAAAAAAATTGCGGGCATTCATTGGGAATCAGGTAATTAAATTCACATACATTTTGATTTTTTATTTTGATGTGTATTTCTTTTCTTTTATTTTGACATATTATATTATTTTGGTTCATTCCCTCAGGTATCATTAAAAAAATGATTTTAGAATTCTACGCAATTTTGGTTATTGTTTTTAAAAACTATTTTTTGTTTTAAAAAATAAGGAACACGCATAAAAAACAAGTTTAGTTTCCATTATTTTATTGTTCTGAAAAACAGTTTTAAGAATATTTACATTTTTGAAACTAATGCTTAGAATCGTTTTTGAAAACAAGAATCAACAACCTTAGTTTTTGTTTAAATACTTGCAAATTTTTACTATAGAGATGATATGTAAATTAAGAAAACTATATTTGTTACTCTAATTCATTTGAGATAGAACAATATTTATAATTAATTTAGTTTTATTTAATTTTCTTCATCTAAATTTTACTGATGTATAAAATATTATAGATAAAATACGTATCCTAAAGTCTAAAAAGCAATATTTACGAAATTCCTATTATTTTTACTTTTAGCTTTTAGGCGTTTTGCTTCTTTATGCAAAAATTTGAAATTTAGGATTTTTATTTTCAGTGAGCAGTGAATTCCTAGGTGAGTTTGTAGCTATCTTTTTGTCTAATCATGCTTTAAAAAGTAGAAAAAGAGAGAAATAGTTGTTAGTCTATTTTTTAAATATTTAAAATTAACTTTTGAAAAAGTAAGTTTGCAAGTTTTATACATAGTAAAATTTTATTTTATTTTATTTAAAAATAAATAAAATGATTCCAACATATAGATATTTTATTTTATTTTATTTAAGAAGAAGGTTGTTTATATCAAATCCTGACGTCATATTTTAGAGGGTTTTTTCTTGGCATTTGGATCTTGTTCTTAGTAAAGATAGCATGACAGGATTAACCAGTTTTTGATTTTGACATGTTCAAATTTCATCAAAAAAACAACACCAACAATACGGAAGAAGAAGCACAAGAGGATCAACTACCTCCGGTTTAAACTTGGTTTTAATTCTTGTGATATATATTTTATTTCCCTCTTATATTTGAGAAAAATGTTATCTTTTGTATTTTTTTTTTGTTAAGTCATACCACAATTAGACTTATCCTTTGGGTCTTGGATAGGTAGTAAGGACAATAAAACTCTACAACAAAGCCTGAAGAACACAGCAACAATTGCTACAAAATGCTAGACAAAAAATCTCACATACACAACACGAGTACACGTACCATGTAGGCACATCAGTACAAAGGTTAATTACGTTCTTCCTTTGAATTTCGAGTAGTTCTTTGATTTTTTTCCTAGGGTTTGAAATTATGGATTTCTTCCTTCTATTTAAAAAAAAATTAACAATATTGAAAAAAAATGATTTGAGTTAATGAATAATAGTTTACAAATGTTTATAGAAAAAATTAAAATATTTACAAGGATTTGAATTAATGAATAATCGGATATAAACATTTGTATTAATAAAAACCTATAAGTTAATTGTTTTTATGATTATAAAAAAATATACGAGATATGAATTAATGATTAAAAGTATATTGTTATGATTGAAAAAAAAAATTTAAGTACCTTGGAGTTAGGAAAATTGATCAGGGATTTTTTTTTTTATTTCTAAAATCTCTACTTGAAGGAAGAAGAAAGTGAAAAGGAAAGAAAATATTAGGAAAAATAAATAATATTTTAAGAAAAAAAGCTTTCCCTGGCTTTTTTTTTTTTTTGAAAAGCCTTCTTTTTTATATAAATATCACTGATTATTTAAAGTATTTATTTGAGGGCTTATTTCATCCATCCATTCACAATAGGGGTTATTTGATTAAACGAACTTTTAAAAACCCAAAATTTGAAATTCGATCCTTCGTTAATTTTTGGCCGGATTTTCATAAATATACTCTTCTTGTTTTTTAAATTTATTTTTTTAATACAAAAATAACCCTTTTTTAAGAGATAATGTAAATACATGAAATAGAAAAAGACATTTTTGTCCAAAATGGATTATTTTTCAAAACAAAACATGGGAGATGTTAAATTCACAAATTCAAGGGCATTTGATGTCTTTTAAACAAATTTTATTTTTTATATTTAAAGTGCATTCATTCATTAAATTCGTCCATTAAAAAATGTGTTTGTCTATGCTTTCTTTTTCCTTTTAGTAGGTCTTAGTCAATATTTGATTTTTAATTAATGGAAACTAATAGTATTGAGTATTAAATTTTTTGTTTTAAAAATTATATTTCTATTAATTATTAAGTTGCTTATTTTTATATGCTTAAAATCAACATCTTAAACATATTAAAAAAATAATTTTAAATTATTAACTCATTATATTAGCAGAATAAAATAAGTTTGAATAACAAAGAAAAATAATTATATCAACTTTTAAACTTTATTGTTGTTTTTCATTTTTCTCTATTTTGTTGTGAGGAATTCTCCTATTATTTAGAACATTCAAAACACAGAACTCAGAGAGAAGAAAAAGGAGCAAGAGATGCACAGGAAGAACTACACAAGTTCAGGCTATTTTATTCAATGCTTTCTGAGTAAGGAAACAAGAACAGACTGAAAAGAAAACCCAGAACACTAGCACTCATATATTCTGCACAAAAGAGTCTAAAAAATAAAAATCTCTCTGTTATTTTCTACAACCTTCTGATGGCAGATCATGTATAAGAACTCAATCAAGCAAACTAGCAAACACCTTATCTACATTACTCTTCTCAACCAAAAAAGTCACTAACTCAACCAAGGAAATGACTATAACAAAAAGCAGTTACAAAATTAGGATCACTTCTTTCACAAATCTCCACCTTGAGACTAATTTTCGAGATCTCACCATGAGAACAATCTGTTCATAAGTTCAGCCATCATAAACTTTTAAAAATCTCAAAGCTTCATTAAACTTGGTAACTGGAATCACCTTAGTGAGTAGATCAACTGGATTAACATCAGTTGAGATTTTCTTCACCTAAATCAGCCATTCTTCTATCAATATGTTTGTTCTCATGGTATGCTATTTTTTGTTAGGTGAATATCACTTTGAGGTCACAAAAAACATCCACACAGCCCTGCTCATAACCAATCTCATCAAGCATTCCCTTCAACCACAAAGCCTCTTTCGTAGCCTCGGTCAAAGCAATATATTCAGCTTCTGTTGAAGAAAGAACCACAACTCTTTGCAAAGCGGACTTCCAACTAATGGTGTTACCACCAATTGTGAAAACATAACCAAATATAGACCTTCTTCTCTAATCACCTCGAAATCTCAATCATAGTAACGAAAACCTTGCAACTCATGGCCATCAGCTTTATACTTCAGTTTCAGCTTAGCAGTCCTTTTAAATACGAGCAACCATTTGACAGCATGTTAGTGGACTCTTCCAGGTTTGCTCATAAAAAAGCGACTCACCAAACCAATTCCATAAAAGCATCTGGTCTGGTACAAATCATAGCATACATGATGCTACCTATCACGTTTGAATATGGGACGCAGCCGTAATACTCAGATTCTTCTTCGCAATCACTTTCCTTGATGGAAGTTAGCGAACTGTGCACCAATAGTAGACACAGATTTTTCTTTGTACATACCAAATAAATCCACAATTTTCCCAACATAACCACTCTAAGAAATAGTTAAAAGACCTACTAACATCCATTCCCCATAATCCTTCTTACAGTTGAGTTCTTTCATTTCAAACTTTGAATTGGGTTTCCTTAACTTTAGAGAATTTCATATTAATTCTTGCAAGCTATAAGCATATCATCAACATAGATCAACAAAATAAATGAAAGTCTTATCCTCTAATTAGAGAAAGTAAACACAGTGCCATGTTTGCTTACTAAAATCCTTAACTTAACATGAAAATATCAAACCTATAAATACCATTCCTAAGAGATTGTTTCAAACCTTATAAGGATTTTCAAAAGACATACCTTGTCTTCATCTCCTTCTGAAACATACCCTTAAGCTGGCTCATATATCTATTCATTTAAGCTACCATGTAGAAAGCGGTTTTAGCATCTAGTTGTTCCAATTAAAGATCTTAGATTGCAAAAATAGCAAAAATTGGCATATGGAAGTATGCTTCCCAAATGGTATATAAACATCATGGTAATTGATGCCTCGACTTGTGAGTAACCCTTGGCAACTAATAGTCTTGCCTTAGATCTTGCCTTCTCCACCTTTAGAATTTAAGTCTCCCACCAAACCCACTTGCAACCAATCACTCTTTTACCTTTAGGTGGAACAAGCATACATGTCATTTTGTTTAGGGATGGATCTCTTCATCCATAGTCTTCCTTCAACTAATCCAATCTTTATTAGCCTTGGCTTCGGCCTTCTATGTATTTGGTTCTTTCAACTCCAAAGAGTCGGCAATATCTAGAGCAAAAACAATAAAGTGCAGCATGCGAGCCCGGATGAAGGTCTTGTTTGCCCAATCTTGCGCTATATATATGGACAACATATATTCACTTAATTGATTATCTTGTGACAAATCCTCACCCAGTTACGCTTCTATCTCAACCGTGAGTTGTCCTTCTGCAAAAAATTTTGGTTATCGATTTCAACTACCATATCGGAGAAATTTGAATTTCTACCTCCACCTTCATCGAATTATTAGCATTGTTGGAGCTCAATTCAAGTTACGAAACCGAAGGACTTTATTACGATTCATTAATGTTTCTAGTTTGTGTCAACACCTTGTACAAGTGTTCTATAGGGGCATTTCTCAATGAAAGTAACATCTCAGCTTATTATGCATTTCTTTTCCTCTATCAACTAGATTTCATATCCTTTTACACTAGAAGGATAATGATGAGTTTAAAACTCATCTATGTTTTGAGTCCATTTCACATGCTATTTTTGAGTATTTTGCATCCAAATTCATGTAAAACTCATAACATTTCCTTTCAAGTTGGTTTTTTGGATTCTTGATGGAAATCAAGTGATTTAGTAAGAAAAGATGCAAAATATTTCCAAAAAGAGAGTTAACTGGATGAATTTTATTTTTCTATATCATCTGGAGCATCAAATGGTTCAAATCCACTCATGGATTTGCATTACAAATTCAAAGAACTTTCAGCCAAACCACACGCCCAAATGCGGAGTTAAAGCGAAGAAGTTATGACCCCCAAAACTTCAAGATCAGTAGCTTTGCTATACCGTTCTCTATAGGAACCCGAGTATCGGGAAAAGCCCTATGTGACTTGGGAGCAAGAATCAACTTGATGCCGCTCTCGATGTTTAAAAAGCTAAGGTTGGGAGAACCAAAATCGACCACAATCAGTTTGCAACTGGCTGACAGGTCCTACCAACACCCTCGGGGTATAATTGAAAATGTCCTAGTAAAAGTGGGTAAATTCATCTGCCGACGAGACTTCGTCATCTTAGACATGGTGGAAGATATTTCGGTTCCTATCATGCCAGTGACCCTTCTTGGCCATGGGAAAGGTGTAAATTAATGTGCGAAGGTGAACTTAAATTGAGAAGTCCAAGGAGATGAGGTCACTTTCCATGTATTCCTAGCCCATGAAGTATCTAGATGATGATCAAATGAAGATATCTCGAACTTCACCACGGAGATCTTGGCGACGAAAGCCAGAGATAAGGAGTTGATTCACGAGAAAGAACGCCACCGGTCGAGGCATGGGAGCAAAAATATTTCATCCACCTTGAGCAGTGTTTTTGAGCATTAGGGAGATATGTCAGCATTCCCAGTTCTTCTAAAATCGAATATGGAGATGCAGGGCTGTCAAGCTAACGACATTAAACAAAGCGGTACTTGGGAGGCAACTAAAGCTTTTTGAAATCTTTATTTCCATAGTCTAGCTTTGCGTGTTTTTAGTTTTTAGCATATTTTGTCAGTCTCTTTCTGTAATCTGGCTTTTATTTTGATTGTCTGTTTTTAGTACTAGGAGGTAATGGAAGCGGGAGATGGCTCGGGAGATCGTTTTAGAAAGTGTGAAGGGGTCGAATTTCATTAGGGGTTTTCTCGAAACTTAGAAATTTTGAAAATTTGTCGATTTGACCTTCTGTCACGTCCGTGTTGTAAATTGGAAAAATCAAGCCTTTGTCCGCGTCGCGGCGTTGGATCTCCGCGTCGCTGGTAGTATCTATTTAACCACCCCCGGCAAGCGTCGGCGACGTTAGCCCCAACGTCGCGACATCCGGTTGGCATCACTTTACGGAACATCGCGGCGTTGGATTTGAGCGTCGCGGCGTTCTTATAGACTCTCTAGAGCGTCAGCGGTTGGATCCCAGCGTCGCGGCGTTATGATCTCATCATACGGAGCGTCGCGGCGTTGGCTCTAAACCCTCTAGAGCGTCGTGACGGCATTTTATCAGCGACGTTGCCTGTGATTTTATGTCCAAACCCTTGAGTCTTCTTCCTACGAAAACCCCTAAGTTTGAGCTCCCAGATCAGCCGCTCTGCCATTCCCAGCGAGCCCCTCATTTGTCCCAACCTGACCACAGAAGACCTCCCATGGCCTGTGCCCGTCTGAGGCCTCCATCCTCCCCATTGCCTTACTTGGTTTGGTTCCACACGATCAAGGAACCGCCACCCGGGTCCACGCGAGAGAACGAGATTCCTTCCGTCGGAGCCATTCTTTCTTCCTCTTTGCGTTTGAGTAGAGTTAGGAAGGGACCTTAGGACATTTAGGGCTAGTGGAAGTCCCCTAGTAGCATCCTACAACCCTCGGTCCCATTGTGAAATAGGTGTTTGCTTTCGGTGCACCGATGAAGCTAGGTGGCTTCAGTGAGCCGTTCGTTCCTAACGTCTTCAGCGGTGGTTAGAGCTCTGAGACCACATCTAGTTCGATCACCCTTTGGCCACCCTCTCGAGCCTTATACGCACCCATGTCGGTAAGCGCAGATGACCGCTAAGCGAGGGCGGGCTAGTGAGGAGCTTTCCCATACCTATGATCATGACAAGTTTGTCAACAAGAGTGCATTAAAAGTTGACCCTCATTTTAAAAAATCGATCGTTCGGTGGGAAAGGGGTTTCGCCACCCAGGGACTTGTGTAAAACTAATGCAGATAAGGGATGGTGGGCGCTATGTCGACCCCTGCCTTTGCGCCCTGAGGTGTAGTGCGAATTTTCGCGATCTCCTCCCGTATTTGAAAAGGTTCGGGTGCGCGGGGTGTTGGTAGACTTCAGTGCGAAGTCTATCAACCAGATATTATAACCTCCGGCCCGAGTTCCTCTAAGCCCTTTGATAGGGCATGCGCGGCGGAGCTACTTGAAGTCATTAGGGTATTAACCAACGGTCAGGGTGAATGGAAGCAATGGTGATGGGCGTGCGGTGCCTTCCCGAGGCCCGAGCATTTGGCTACATCCCCCAGTGCGGCATCACTTCATCACATCACGTCTCATTCGACGGCAAAATGTGTGTGAAGTAGCGAGCAACGTGCCTAGCAATTATGCCATCCTCTAAGACATCCCTTTTGATGTAGGGCAGGTTATAAAGGATGCCATCCTCCATAATCGGGATGCGAAAATGAACCTAAGGCACCCCTTTTTCATTTACGGCCTCTGTAAAGACGATTGTTTCAGTTTCTAATGGGGCTTCGTGATGAGTTTGAATAAGCCAGAAGTCATATTCTACATCAGGATCCTTTACCAACACAAGCTATTCATAAGTTAGTTGATGATGAGACACGTCTTGGTGGTCCCCATTCAATCCGGACCATAGTTCTTGCTACTCGGACCGCTCACAGATCGCTACTCTTATTTTTCCTCGCCGCCATTTACCTATGTTTCCAAAGGCAAAGGAATAATGTCGACGACATAACAATAAGAAGTCTCTTCTTATCTCCGCCTTTGTAAGAACAATGGGTCATTTCATGAAAACCTATTACTCAAGTAGCGTATTCTTCAGAACACTACTGCTTTGACCCAGTCTGAATTATCAGCTATGGACTCCCATTCCAAGTCTAATTCCTCACACATCTCTCTCTATAGTAGATCTGCCGTAATATGGTTAACCAAGTTCATCTTCCCATCTTCCAAATGCATCCAACACGCCTTTCTACGACATCGTGTACTTCTCCTACGCATTTTGATTCCCGCTTGTCGAATCATATGACTTCTTCTCCCCATGTTGTCTCTTCACACACTTCTACTTTCCTACCATATATACCCGCAAATGGTTCTCCTATGCATCTCTTTAATCTTGGTAATGTCTCTACACCCACTTGTCCTGCTTCCAATAAGCCACTGATTCCCCAACTCACTCATAATCTTCATCTATCGGGCAACCAACCTAACTCGGGTTTTCTCTCTAACCTTTCTTCTATTGGTGTGGTTGTGCAGATTCTAATGTGATAGATCGCTGGGACCGCCTGCAAGGTCGGAAGGTTGTTTGGTAGCTCATATTTCTTATCTACCATCCTCTCAGTTCTACTTTGCCTTCTAAAATCTGAGCACCTCCCTCTCTTGCTTTACGGCACTTTCGCCTTGGTCATCATGCATCTATCTTGTGGTTAAACAAACTAGTTTCTAGGGTTTTGTTAGGTTCAAGCCAAATAAGAATTTTGATTGTATGCCTTGTAAATTTGGCAAACAAACTGCTTTTAATTACTTAATAACAAGAGCCATGCTCTATCTCCCTTTGAACTTATTCATTATGATGTATGGGGTCCCTCTCCCATTACTACTCAGGGTGGGTCACGTTATTTTGTTATTTTTATGGATGATTTTTCCAGATATACTTGGATTTATCTCTTCAAAAATCATTCTGAGCTTTACCACATATATCGTGACTTTACTAAAATGATTGAAACACAGTTTTCTAAACCTATCAAAGTTTTCAGATCTAATAATGCCCAAGAATATACAGCCCATGAATTTACCTCTATTCTACATCAATTTGGTATTGTTCCTCATTCCACTTCAGGTTGGCACTTTAGCAAAATATGTGGCTGAGCGCAAACTTCATCATATATTCCATGTTGTTCGCAATTACTATAGCCGATCTTACTCCTACTCGCCTTGGGGAAAGCTTCTCTTATCGGCTGCTGGACACCATCAATCGATGCCCTTCTCCCATCGTTCGTAATCAAACTCCTTATGTTCTCGTTGTTTGCCCTCTTTTTCTCCCTCCTACACTACTTTAGAGTCTTGGATGTGTCTCGCTGGTTCTTATTCAAGATCATGAAAGATGGAAACTTCAATTCCGGTTCATTTGTGTGTTGTTTTCGTGGTTTCTCAACATGTGGTCTGGGAACACACAAAAATGTTTTACCAACTACCTCATGTTCTTGTTTCATTCTCTATCGGTCCTTCCCCGACCTTTTCCTGAGGAGTCTCCTACTTCTATGTCTGAGCACCCCCTCCCCACCCCCACCCCTTGGTCTCTGAGTCTCCCCCTCATATTTCTGATGTTTCTTCTCATGCATTTGATGAGCTTCCCGCACTCACCATCACTTTGCCCACCGATATCGGCCCCAAATGCATGGATCCTTTCGGTCCTTTTGACTCCCATGCACTTCGCCATTCCCATCTGCAACTACTCTTCACCAAGCAGAACTTCCATTGCTTTTCTCTCGCTTTTGCCTCTCCAGAACCTCACACTTTTCATGAGGCTTCCTTTAACTCTTTATGGCAGCAAGCTATGAAAGAAGAGTTGATGCACCAAAAGCAAGACTGATCATGGGATTTGGTTGATCACCCTCCTCGAAAACTGAGCATGGGCTGGAAATTGGTTTATAAGATCAATACTGATCGATATAATCGTTGATCGCTACAAGGCTCGCCTTATTGCCAGGGTTTTACTCAGGAATATGGGATTGATTATGAGGAGATTTTTGCTCATGTGGCTAAACTTTCTTCTGTCATGACTCTTATTGTCATTTCTACGGCTCGCAAATGGCCACTCTTTCAGATGGATGTCAAAATTGCTTTTCTTAATGGTGGAACTCTCGTATAGTCTATACGAAGCTTCCTCTTGGTTATTCTCACCTCTAGGGTTCCTCCACGTAGTACGTCGACTACGGCCGGCACTTTATGGTTTTAAACAGTTCCTCGAGCATAGTTTGCAAAGTTCAACTTCTACTAATTTCATCATGGTTTTTCGTGCAATTCTTTTTATACAACCTTTTTTGAGACGGTCTCGGTCATGGTATTACTATTCTCATATGTCGATGATATGATTATTAATGTGTGATGACATGAAGGGTATTCAAGATCTAAAGAACTTTCTTGGTCACACTTGAATTGGAAGATCTCGAATCTCTCTTAATTACTTTCTTGGTCTAGAGTTTCTACAAATGGTTAAGTATCTTACTCAGCCAAATATACTTCGATCTGATTTCTCGAGCCAAGATCACCGATAGCAAGATACTGACACACCTATTGAGTATAATCAAGCGCCTAATTCTCATGATGGCGAACCACTATCCGATGCCTTACGTACAGCCTTGTTGAGCTCCACCCATCTCACCGCCACAGCCTCGATATTTTCTGCGCGCTCTCATGTAGTCGTACCAGTTTATGGCTACCCCTAGATCACCTCATTATGCTGTTGTTCTCGTGGATTCTTCGGAGATCGAAAAGCACCATATTTGATGGCTCCCATTTTTCTTCCCATTCTTCATTAACTCTTCAAAGATATTCCGTATGTAGATCGGGCAAGTGATCCCACTGATCATCGATCTACTACAGGATATTGTTTTCTTCTGGGTGATTCTCTTATCTCTTGGAGAATCAAGAAACAAAAAGCCATTGCTCGTTCCGACACTAAAGCAGAATATAGAGCACTAGCAGCTACTGCAGCTGAACTTATTTGGTTATGTTGGTTACTACAGGATCTTGGTGTTGATTGTTCCACTACAACTAAACTTCACTGTGATAATTGAAGTGCTATTCAAATTGCTCATAATGATGTGTTCCATGAACGTACTAAACATATTGAGATTGATTGTCATTTCATTCGTCATCATCTGCTTCAGGGTACACTCACACTTCAGTCTGTTTCCTCTCAGGATTAGCTGATATCTTCACCAAACCCCTTCTTCTAGGAACTTTTCGAGCTTTAACTTCCAAACTCATAATGGCCTTTAAACCACCATCACTTGAGAGTGGATGTTAGATTACCGTATGGCAAGTTAATTATATGGCAAGTTAGATTATTGTATATGGAAATCAGATATTTTCCTTTCTTAGGTTTGTATAGCCTTTTCAACCTATATAAGGCCTCATCTTATGACATGTAATATAATAAATTTATAATATACAAAGCCTCGTTTTTCTTCAATATCTTTTTGTCGGGAAAATTTTATATATGCTACATTTTTAATTTGTCAGAATTAATTGGTATAATGTTTGCTACTTCCGATCGACTTTTAATTTGGGAAAGATTGGTTTTTATTTTCTCTTGATATTTGAAAATTAAAGTAAGATATATTATTCTCCTAAAATTAATTGATTTTCAGTGAAAGCTTAAAAGTAATAAGAGGAATCTGCATGAAAAGTAATAACTTTGTTATTAATTTGATCAAAATGCTTTTATTGATTTTATCGAGGTAAACAATATGATTTCATTTATTTTAAAACGAAACTACATAGGCCCTAAAATTTGTTTATACGGGGTTTAAATCAACCTCCAATTTGAAGATAAATTACTTAACCATCATACTACAACACCCCTAAATAATAGCATAAATAATCGCTCAAAAGCCTATATTTGATAACTTATAATGACTATAATACGATGATTCCAGCTTCAAGATATTGTCGACCATGATTGATGTCTTGTTTGATCGAATATGTTTTACGTCCAAATCGCCCACCATCATACCAAGACACCACACAACCACATATATAGCAACAAGTCGCGAGACAAAATTAACCACATGTAAATGAGTGATTTAAGTCCAAATGGCAAAACTCACCCTTCTTTACTTAAGAAAAGGGGTAAATGTGAGAAAAGGCGGTAGAGAAGAAGAAAGGAGTGGCAAGAGAGGATGCTTTTTTCCCATGATCCATCAAATAAATTATTATGTATTTCTTTTTCAAAATTTTTTTGTAGTCTTTCAGGTCCATAAAATCCCTATTTTAATAAAAAATTTGCTACCATTTCCTTTCCAACATGCATTTATTTATTTTTTATTTTCCCTGATTTTTAATAATTTTTCTAGTTTTCGATTTTAGTAAATAAGAATAAATTTATAATTTAACAATAATGGATTAATCCAATCGCTTATGATTCTTATTTCATGATCATTAAGAAGGTGAAAATTATATAGTTCATTCATGCACAAATAAATTGATATATCTAAGGGGGTCTAACATATTTGATATTCTCCTTTCATTATCGACTTTAACCATCTAATAATAATTTATTTCTATCTTGCTATTGTGAAATATAAATGATATTTTATTTACACTTGCTATTTCAACCAACCCCGTTTGATTATATATTTTGTTGCATTACCACTTTATGATATTCACTAATTGTTGAGTACACATACCTTGGAAACTAGAGTGAATTAAAAAAATGATATATTAGATAAATAATTTTATGGACTTAGCATAATCGGTTACTCACTTACAAAAATACTTTTATGCCACAAAGGTTTACAGTAGGCCCTTGGTCAGCACACTCTATAAGACTCGTTACCCCATTGACTGAGGACCAACTCTCTCGAAAACCCATTATTACTGGGCACAAACTATAAAAAGGCCTAGAGCAAGTAAACAAAGGGTATGTTGTATTTTGGTGATCTAGGTTTTTAGAAATAAAGAGTGGTTTGAGAGTAGTCTATCCATAGACACTCCTTTATGGTGTTCTTTGTCTCACAGAGTTCGATCTGGATGACAATGGTCGTATTCGAGGATAGTATATTTATATGCGTAAAAGGAATTGTTATGTATATTTTATATTTGTATATATTTTAATATATATTTTCAGCAATTATAATGAGTAAGGTTAATATGTATAATAAATTATTTTGTAACTTGTTTGTATATTGATCTCCGCTTGACAATTGATCATTTTTTGATCGAATACATGTATATGTGTTCACTCATTCTTCCTGTGTCGTATAAGTGTGAATTTTTTTTATTCGACACAAAGAAAAACTTAGGTTGCCGCATAAAAGGGCAGGCGCATCAAAGATCAAAGTCGGAAGGTCTAAAATTTGTGAACCAATGCCTACCTAATTTCCTCAGATTTTTTTAAGTCTTTGATTACTGTACGAGTTAGGAAAGCGTGGTTATTAAACAGAAATAAATAAATCAATGGCTATTATTTTAAATAAATCAATAACAATGTGATCTTCACCTTTCCACTTCTAGAATGAGTAATCGAAAGGAGTTTTCTTTTATTATTATTTTATATTTTGATTTTGAAGATTTTAGTATTTACAAGTCTATTTGGAGACACAACTACATGACATCATGAAACCATATATATATATATTTGGAAACCTATAATTCTTATAGTCTGTTTAGATAATATTTAGATATTCAGATAAGATTTTATTTAGATAATCACGATTTCTAATATTCTAAATATCTTTCCATGATATTCTTCTTATCTAAATATTCTAAATATATATACATATATATATATATATATATATATATATATATATATATATATATATATATATATATATATATTCTTTCAAAGTTTTTTATATCTTTTAAGATTATCTCAATTTTCATTTCTTTTTTATTAAGTTTTTTTTTTACCCAATGGAAAGACTTAATAAATTCCTAATCTGATATTGCATGATTGAGATTGTGATCTTAGTATGGAATAAATATTTCATGAGCCCTGATTTTGATATGAAACACAAAATTTGTGAGTCTCATTATAAATAAAATAAAATGGATATTTTATTATTTATTTATAAATAAATAAATTCCTAATCTTATTTATTTATTTATTTATTTCCTTATTATTCAATTTCAAATTCTTTGAATTAAATATCTACGTTTGAATCAATTGTGTTAGCTTTCCCTAAAGAGGCTTTATGTCTATTACATGTAAGGTGGATTTTAGGTACTCAATTTCTTGTGAGACTTATGTTTGCCTATGTTAGTGTACCAATGTAATGTGTATCAAGATAGTAGATATTTTTTACCTATTTCAAGAAATTGTCAATAGGCATATTTTTTCCCACTTATCAATCAGTAGTCTATATGGATAACTAGGCTACCTCACAATGGTTTTAATTGTTTTATATGATGCCTGGAATGGCAATGGAAATTGATGGGAATGCCATGAATTGCGTTCCAAGTTATCCACGCGAATTTAGTTTAATGCATTTGATCATGTTATTTGGCTTGACGCCTCGTCCGCGAGCATCTTTACATACAAAGACCTTAGCGATATCGATTTTATGTTTTGTGTTGATGTTGAATAATAGTTATTGTTTTATACATTTTAAATGTCTTGTTGTGTTTAAGTATTTTAATAGCCTAGTAGTTCGAATGTTCTCGCTAACGACCGCCATGATGAAATTAGATAGGACAAATTATCAAAAGTGGAATAAGACTTTAGTTATGAATATGACATTTATGAAATTGGATTTGGCTTTGGAGATGGATCCATCAAAGAAACTGACTAATGACAACAGTGCAACTATTAAGAAACTTTATGAGGATTGAAAGTACTCTAACAAGTGTTGTATGATGACGATGATGGAGAATTGGTATGGATGAAGTCAGATATGTCAGGTATCTTACTGGATACAAATAAAGGACTCTATGAGATATGAAAGAAGTTTATCAAATTTGACATGAATGAGAAGCATCATTGTTTGACCTTAATAATACTAAGTATGATGGCGTTAAAGGAGTAAGGACCATATTATGTTACTTTCTTCCTATTATAATAAGTTGAAGGGTTATTAAGAAGGACATTGGACAGAAGTTCTAACCTATACTATATAATGAAGAGTCTTCCATCTCAATTTGATTACATAAGGTCTAGTTTGAATACCAAGAAAGAAGGTTGTGGCTCGAGGAATTGGATCAGTTATTCTTGTCAAGGAGGAGGATGACATTAAGCCAACAGGTTGAGATCCGTTACGGTATCACATCAGTAGACAAGTCTAAGAAGTTTTCCTGTACAAAGGGACAAGGATTCATAATTGGAAGAAATTTTATGGGATGGAAGTCTGCAAGGGCCTTCAAGGATGGCACTCATCACACGAGAAAGGAAGTGAGTACTTAATGAAGTCGTGTAGCTATCGTAAGAAGGCTTGGTCGCAAGAAGATGTACTATTGGAAATTAAAAGGAGCAAGAGAAAAAGGTAATATTTCAATGATTGAGACCAATATTGATGTTCTTATGAATACTTGGTGGTTAGATAGAGCAACAATTCATGCTACTAATCCACAGTAGGATGATAAGTCAAATATAACCAACCTGAGCAACATGTGTATATGGGAGATAGCTCAAGAGCAAAGGTGGATATTGTGGGAATAATCAAGTTAAAGCTTACCACTAGATATGTTTGAAGTTACAAGAAGACCTTCAATAAGAAGAAACTTGTTACCTATTTATCTTTTTGATAGTCAAGGCTATAGTTTTTTTGTTTGGAAATAACATAGTGGAAATGTATAAGGATGGTAAAGGTCGGGTTCCGAACTTTATGCGGAAATTTATATAGACTTGATTCATTTAGTAATGGTCTCAATTATTCTGTTAATTCTATTGTTGCGTCTAAGCGTCCAAGAGTTAATGATAATTCCTCAATCTTATGACAAGTGTTTGGGACATATTTCTAAGCACATAATGGAAAGGTTAATAAGGATGAAATACTTAATCTCGACTTCCACGACTTGTCACTCGTGGTGTAATGTGTGAAAGGGAAGCTAACTTACAAAGTACGAAATATAAGATAGCAAGGTGTGGAGATGTTTTTGGAGCTAATCCACACCGATATATGTTGGATTCTTCACACCGATCGCCGTGGGTGGTTTAGGTATTTTATCTTCACCGATGATTTCTTTCTAATATGGACATGTTGAGCTTATCCGCAGAAGTCGAGCCCTTTGGTTGCCTTTAAGGAGTTTAAGGTAAAGATGGAGCTCTCAAAAGAACAGAAGCTAAAAAGTTGTAAGGTCTGACATAGGTGGTGAGTTTTATAGTAGAGATGATGAGACTGGAAGGAACTCGGGGCCATTCGCAATTTATTTATGTGAGTGTGGCATTGATGCACAATACATAATGCCTAGTACTCCTTAATAGAATGGCATAGCTGAGAGGAGAAATCGCACTTCGTTGGATATGGTGCGTTCTATGTTGGCAAAATCTAGCTTGCCAGATTACTTGTGGAGAGAGGCCTTGAGGACGGCAGCTTATATTTTGAATCAAGTCCCTAGTAAATCTATTCCTAAGACTCCTTTTGAATTGTACTAAAGATCATATGTTGACATATCGATGCACCAACTCCCTTGATGTTGTTGGTTATAGTGATGCAAGTTTTAAAGGTTGTGTGGATGATAAGAACATCAGCCGGATATATATTTGTCATGGCAGAGGAGCCGTGGTCTTGAAGCGGAGCGCCAAGCAATCTCGTGACAGATCCTACTACGGGATAATATGTGGCGTGTTATGAGGCAATTCGTCATGCAGTTTGGCTTCAGAATTTTATTCGTGATTTGAGAGTTGTTTACTCCATTGAGAAGCCTATTATGATGTATTGTGACAATACTGCAGCAGTGTCTTTCTCTAATAATTTGAAAGGTTCCCTGAGTGCAAGGTACATTGATGTAAAGTATGTTATGGTAAAGGAGAAAGTTGAAGAGGGCCTCATTATGGTTGTTCACACTCCAACTTACAACATGGTGACAGATCCACTGACCAAGGCCTTATCAATAGGCATATTTGAGGAGCATGTTTCCCGTATGGGATTGTTAGACGCTTGAGGTTGTCAGGGTCAATGAGAGTTTATTATGTATTATGCAGTAATATCCATGTTATGTATTATTTATTTCTTTGAGTATTTTTGATACATTGATGAATCTTGATCAGTATTTATTTATGAGATGATTTATTACAAATATTATTGCTCCTTATATTCACAAGCTTGTTTAAGACTTTTAGTCTTTATATATGTGTATGTTGATCCACATGTGTTATGATGAATCCCTAGTACCTAGTTTTGGTATATTGTTGTATCTTTGTCGATACAATAATATGCTTAGATGAAATGATATTGTGCGCTGGGATCGACGTGGTTTGCAACCCTACTACCCGGACTGAGTTTATACATGCAAACTACCGCTGAAAATGGTATCTTGTTTGGGATTTCCCATCGAGAGAATCTCACTACCTAGTCTAGTATGTTGTTGTAATCGGGCAAGCAATGTATATTTAGATGAAATGGTATTTTGGTTTGGGAGATTCTCGTTGTTTGATTTTTGTATGATATTTATATGTATCGATGATTATACCAAGTGGGAGAGAATGTTAGATAAATAATTTTATGGACTTAAGATAATCGCTACTGCCAATTTTATGCCATTAATGGGAATGGTTTGTTTACTACTTTATAGCACGCCCTTGGTCTCACACTTACAAGACTCGTCAGCTCCATTTGACCAGAGGACCAACTCTCTCGAAAAACCCATTATGACTGCACAAACTATAAAAGGCCTATAAGTAAACAAAGTGGGTATGTTGTATTTTGGTGATCTAGGCTTCGAAATAAGAGAGGGTTTGACAAGAGGTATCCATAGGCACTACTTTTAAGGTGTTCTTTGTCTCACAGGAGTTCAGATATGATTTATCAATGGCTGTGTTTGGAGGTTAGTATTTTATGCGTAAAAGGAATTATTATGTATATTTTATATCCGTATATATTTTAATATATATTTTCAGCATCATATTCACAAATTGTTAGTTAGTTATCATCTTTATCTTATCTTTATTACCAAAAACTTGATTTTAGGTCATAGTGAAAACAAATCTCGGTCGGCCTTCGAGCGGATCTACACTCATGTGACTAGATAATTTCTTATTATAATTATTAAAATTTTAATATATAGATTAATTGAGCTGAATGTGAATTAAGGATGAAAGATGTAAATTAAAATATTATTTTTTTATGGGAAGGTTATATTTCCTGCAAAATGTGTAATGTCCATTATCATTGACCATGAGAATTAAGTTGAAGAAAAAAGTTGGTCGAATTAATGAGATGAGACGACTTTTGCATGAAATAGTCGGAAGTTCTGTTGAACTGATTTTCAGAAAGCTTTCTAAAACTAACAAAAGGAATCTGCATGAAAAGTAATAACTTTGTTATTAATTTGATCAAAGAACATGATTTTCATTTATTTTCAGTACATGAATGAAGGGGTATCAATTGATTTCTTTTCCATGGTGCTTCTGATAAATTATTATAGCATTTTTTTTTTCTAATCTTTTCAAGTTCATAAAATCACCATTTTAATGAAATTTTTGCTGCCATTCCTTTCCACCATGCGCTTATTTTTTCCTGATTTTTAATAATTTTTATAATTCTATAAATACATTGAATCCATCTTAATTGTCTATGGTTCTTATTCTATGATCACAGAAGAGAAAATTATAGGGCTCATTCATGATTCATGCAGAAATAAACTGATATATTGCCGGGCCTAATATATTTGATATTCTCCTTTGATTATCGACTTTAACTTTCTACTAATAATGGATTTCTATCTTGCTATTGTGAATATACATGATATTTTATTTACACTAGTTAAGTAGTTATTTCCAAACTAACCTTGTTTCTTTTTATTCTTTTTTCTTTTTTTTTTTCTTTTGTTATTGTGATTACTAATTTATGATATCTATTAATTTAATTGTTAATTAATTATAATTCCTATCTTATTTTTATTAAATTTCAAAAAAACATGATTTTAGTATCATAGTGAAAACAAATCTCAGCATCTACACTCAAGGAATCTTTAGGGAAGGTAATGAAAATAGTCTTTGAATTGAGCAAGCATTTTCACTTTTCGGCATAAAATTTCAAAAGAAGAAAAGCTTACAAAGATTGGAAAACTCTTTATCTTCTCCCTAACCTATTAAAATTGTAACATTTTTAAACATAACATATGTTTAATTTACACATTAAACATGTATTTAATCTCAAATGTTATAAATTTATTTCATCATTGAATGTAATTTTGATACACAATATATATATATATATATATATATATGCTTAAAAGTAACTCTTATTATACATAAAAAGATCATAAAAATGTAACTATTCTTATACTTAAAATATGTATCTCAAACTTATTTTTAAGCAACATATATGTGTATACATATAACACTAACAACAATAGAACTGGAACCATCCTCTCACATCTTTCCATGCTTAATGGGTCCCTATGATCTTGCTCCCGTGTCTATTAAAGGACAAGTCCAAAGTCTCTATATTCTAAATCACCCAAACTTGTTGGCATCTTCCTAAAGAGTTTGTTATGAGAGATGTCAATATCTTCGGCGCATCAGAGCGCCAACAAGATTGAATTTTGGCTGAGAGTCGTGGTTATTTGATAAGTCCAAAGAGCAGACGGTATCTCCACACTCTTGATTAATCGTTATTCCAAATTAGGAGGATTTCTCCAACATACATATATCCCCAAGGCTCTTGAGATCAAACAACTGCATACTTCCAGGATAAATCATAATGGCTCAAGTACAAGTATTCCAAATCTATAATAATATTTCATAAATAAAAAAATAATATGAAATTATAAAAATTTAACCATACATAATATTATTGCATAAAAATAAAAATTAAAAATTATGGTTATAAATTTTTATAATTTCATATTATTTTTTATGAATATGATATGAAATAAATTTATAACCATACCATTATTGTTTCATATATAATTTATAAATTAAAAAAATTTATAAAAATCCTAAAAATATGTAAATAGGAAGAGAAGGATAAATTAGGGAAATTTATTATTTCAATAAAAGCGGATAAGAAAAAGTTGCGAATTTGTAGATTTTTCCCATTCAGAGTTGTTTACCCCTAATCAACTCTAAGTAGCTACTGATTAAGGGTCTTTACTGAAGTGTACCCATAAGAGTTTGCCGATTGAGGGTGAATAAGCTATGGGCTTCCTAATAAGCTCAACCAAGTAGGCCTAAATTATATTTTCATCATTAATTTAAAATTTTATTATTCCGCCTTAGTTATATAAAATAATTAATAAATATGGTAATGCTGAGAATTACGAACAAGGGAAAGAGACTAGCCTACAAGAAGGTAGCCTGCTGATTCCTATATCTAGGAGACCACGTCGCTCTCAAGCCAAGCCATTGTTGGTCGAGGGGTTTCAAACCTAGATTGAACTAGGTAGGGCGGTGGCGGTGTCCCTCCTCCAAGGCGGGTGAAACACATCGTAGATGGAAGCACCAAGGATTCGTGAAACACCGCTTGGGAACCGCTACTGGGGTGTCCTCCAGCCTTGGGAAGCAATGTTAAGCACCATTAGATGCCACAAGAAGATGGATAAACTGAGCCACGCCCAGCCAGAACCGGTCGATCGAGGTTACGGAGACATGGACATTATTGCATGGCCTCGAAGGTGCATGGATATTGGAGTGAGGAAATGCATAGTTGAAACGGACCTCCCTGAAAGTCCTATAGTGGGTTAAAGGAAGGGAGGAGGTGAAATGCTCCCATGCTAAGGTGGCACAGCCAATGACATGCATACTAGCTCATCAACAAAATGAAACTATGCATATAGAAAATGGACATACATTATTTCACTCACAAAGTTGCTTCCTAATACTTAATACTTAACCAAACGTCTTCCCATCATCATTCTATGAAATTCACTGCTAAGTGGACACCCGCCTGGATCGAGCATTCTGATTTTGAGTGGTTTAATTCCGTCCTAGTCCTCCAATTGGACGGTGTGGGGGATGTCGGTAGTTCGTGGTGTAGGGTAAAATAATTCAATAAGAACCATGAATCAAGTTGCTAACAATAATAACTCGAGACTCAATCCACACACCTTCCTATAAGAACCATGACTCCTGTTTCTTTATTTGTGGTTGTGGTGGTGGTGGGAGGGGGAGCCCATCATCTTTAGGACATGGAAGATGAATTTCGATACCGCATAACCCACTGTTGTTGGCGAAATAGTTGGGATATAGTACCATTGTGCCCATTTGCCTCCATCCGAATTCGACCCATCGCTCATCGTTACGCACATCCACGGTAAGTCAAGGTGCATTTGTGAGCCGGAGGAATTGAACCTCGAGAAGTTGTTGTGGACAAATCTATTGTCTCTATATTCTAATCACCAAAACTTATGGGTATCTCTCCGAGTTTGTTGCAAGATATGTTGAGTAATCCCAAAGCCTTGAGATACCGGAATCCGGGTCAAGAGCTGGTTATTTGATAAGTCTTAAAGTATAAATGTTAAGTTTGTCAGTGGAGATACTTTGCTTGACTCTTCCAATTCACTATCAAGTCCCCAACCTTGGGGAGAGTTGATTTTCTTGGCTCGACAATATTAAGCTAAAATAAATACCGACAGTGATGGTGAATTTGTACGCTTCATTAATCATTCCTACAGTTACCAAACTCCTTGGGATTTCTCTGGCTAGGGTAGTTTGGTTGGAGACATCGAGAATTCGAAGGTTACTGAGGTTGCAAATATTTTAGGGATTAAACCTTGAAAGTGATTATTCCATTGTGTTTAGGAACTTGTAGCGTTGAGATTCGGGAGAGTGGAAGTTAGGAGCCCACCTGGCAAGATTGTTGTCCCCAAGTTCAAGCAAGGTGTTGGAGCTTTACTGAAATCGTGGCTGAAAGGTTGAAAGCCCCGCATAACTTATTTCCCAAACGCAAGAAATATTGTTTCTATAGGAATATGGTTGGAACATGTCCCGAGAAATCATCAGAAGAGAAAACGATGTAAGCTAAGTTCTTGCTGTACCTTAAGGTAGAAAACTGAAAGGACCGTAAATCTTACTTTGATAGATCCAAGAATTGTAGTTTGACACAATGGATGAGGGATTGAAGAACAGCCCGTAAAAAAGTTGTTATCGCCAAGGTAAGAATGGTTAATAAGGAGCTTTCATGATCTTCCATGTGTTTAGGCAACTCCCTGTAGAGAAATTGTCTGAAAGATCAAGCACTTGTAGATTATTAAGTCGAGAAAAAGATTAGGTGGAAGAGAACTCCGTGAGTTCATTGTCCAAAGAATCAAAACTTGAAGTAACTTCATCTCAAGAAACCATTGTGGAAATGCACCTTGAGCTTGTTCTTATTTAAATCCAGAAAAAAAGAGACGTTAGGGTAGAAATCCAATTTTGAGCCTCAAGAATAAGACCATAAGATTTCAGAGACAATCCAAATAGACTGGGATTTGGAGCTATCTCCACACTAACATCGTTATTCCAAATTGCATGGTTTCCAAGACGCAACTTGAGGCCCTTGGAAACTGAACAGCTAAGATGGAATTTCTCGAGTCATGTTGTTCTGCAAATAAAGAAATTTTAACTTGCTTAGTTTCTGCATCGTCGGGGGGATTCTACCGGTTATTATTCAACCACAAAGAGGATATGTTAGGTTGTAAATTTCCAATGTCGGTGGAATTTTCATGGATAACCATTGTAGCTCAAGTCCAAGTATTCCAACCCTTCAAGCACAAAACTGAAAGAAGCATGGCATCTGAAAATTTGTTACCAGAGAGGAACAATTCCTGCAAACTCGTGGTGAGGTTCCAATTTCTTCTTTCATCAGGCCAGAGTCTTCCACTATTAAGAGAATTATCAACCTGTTGGAGAATCTGGAAGAAGGGTAAGGAGGAATGGATCCACGAGGTTATTCCCTGCATGCCAATATGCCATACATAGACATGGACAGACCAACCAAAAAAATATGAAATTAGCGAACCCAACTATATATATATATATATATATATATATATATATATATTAAACTACTCCTTTTGTTATGTATTGATTATTTCAGTTAGAGGTTTCATGTTGTTCACACTTGTGGTGGATGTGAAAAGAATAAATAATGACAAACTGAAAGAAGCATATATGGTCGATTTTACCTGGAGAGGACAACTGCTGCAAACTTGTGAGGTTCCCAATATCTGCTTTGGCAAGTTGTCCACAGTAAGAGAATTACCACAGATAGATATCCCGAGAAGTGGTAAGTGAAAGAGCTGAGGAGGAATGGATCCACTAAAGTTATTCCCTTCCATATATAGTAAAACCAGATTGTTGAGATTAACAAACCCAACTCCCGAGATTTCACCTTGTATGTTGTTGTCTGAGATGGAGAGCTCCTCCAAGCTTCTGATGTGAAAATTGGGTGCCAACATACTGGATTCCACCCTGGGCTGTGGCGACAGGTGGGTAAAAAGGGCATCTAAATAGAGACCAGTTATTACAACCCTTGAAGTTGAATTTGGGGAATCATTGCATTCAACTTCAACCCACCCACAACAATCTGAACTTGAATTCCATGACCGCAACAGCTGAGAGACGTCAGAACTGTTGAATATTGAAGGAGTAGTAATAGCAAGAATAGAGGACTTAAACTGGAGAAGAGCCTGCTTTTGGTATTCTGGACAAGACTGACAAGCTGTAGGTGAGAGGAAGAAAGGTTACGCAAGAACCACCAAGCATGCCTTGATCCCATCGCCATAGCTTGTCAGTTGCTTCGCTTCCTAATTTGCCGCTGAATTCTTTGAGGGTGGGTGACTGACTATGAGCATGAATCATGATGACGGAATTGAGAGAAGATCAATAGATGATTCAAGCATTTATTATTCAAACAGGCTGGAAAAGTTTATAAATTAATGGAGATGACAAAGACTTTTGCATATGCAACTATGTGATAACCTAGCCTTTAATTTCTCCTTTTATGGATATATATATATATATATATATATATATATATATATATATATATATATATATATATAACGACTTCTTGAGGTGACTCACCTCACCGAAAAATGTTTGGCCCTTTAAGTCATGTTGTAAGTGGAATCAAATTATTAAATCTTAATTTAGTAAAACGCTAAAGATTTTAATCACCGCTTATCCATCTTCTACTTTGATGTTATGTTCATGTTGGAAACCTCTTCGATCATTTCCAATCCATATTTGTATGTATCATCCACTTTAGACTTAAACTTGTATAGTTTTATTTTTGCGCTTCTCCTCAAAAGGCCTTGTACCAATTGAATGTTGTTTATACTTATAAACTCATAAGCTTTCCCTCGAACCAATTTGAGACTTTGGACACACATACAACAATCCACCCTCGAACAAAGTACCGTTGAGCCTCCCCTTAAACTAGGATTTTTCTTGTATTCTCACAAGACTCACCACATCATTTTGTTTAGCATCCACGCCACGCACCAATTGTCAGGGAAACTCATATACTCTTCCCTATCCACATTGGTGTGATATTATCCATTTGGGGCTTAAGTCCTTATGGTGTGACGTCATGTTCCGCGCTCAAATAAAAGAAAAAGGGCAAGATGAATATGGAAGAAAGATCACTCCTAAAACAGCCGTGATCTTATATACGATAGACCAATCAAGTTAATCCTGGATAAGTTTTTACTTTCTTTTTTTTATTTCTTTTTCCCTTGACCTCTTCTTAGCTTACCCTTCTCGGGAACCCTAGGAGCCCCATTTCCGTAGCTGCTTGATACCAAGGAGTTTCTTTCGATCCGAAAGGATTTGAAATTCCTACTCCTACATTGTCTCGAAGTTTCTATTGTTGCATCCGAGTTGATTCTATTTTGCTAAGGATAGATCATCGATTTGTGTATGCTACAAAAATAATCCAAAGAAGGGAGAAAGCCCAGGAGAAAATTTACTTTAGAGTTTAGCTCCAATAGAAGTAAGACTCCGCCTCAATAATATCCATCATTACTTTTGGAAAGAGAAAGCCAACAACATCAATAACTCTTCTTAGGAACTTCACAAGGACTTAGTGCACACCCAACAACCCATTTCATGAAAATTTAAGATATATAAAAGATATCGTTTCTTATTATATTATTAAAATTTGTTCACAAATTAATTGAATTCAGCAGAAAAAAGGGAGAAATATGCACATTCAACATATTTGTTTTTTTTAACGAGAAGGTTTATTAATTTTCAAGGACTAAGAAAAGTTTGCGGAAATTAAAGAGATCGATGATGTTATATTGCATGTGATTAGGATATTGACTTTGACTTCTCACTTGTAATATTGAAAAGTCATTTCTAAAATATAATTTAATTTGTGTTTTGAAAATATAAAATGCAATCCTAATCGATTCGTAAAAAGGACTTGATCGTGTAGACAAATGGTGTAATATTTTGTAAAACATGGAACAAAATTTGTATTTATCAAAATTATGCAATTAAAATAATTAAATTTGGAATTGCGTATGAAATATTCGACATAAAAATAATTCTCTTCAACATGAAAATGGGGTTGGGATGATCTTGAAGGGATCCTTTAGCAAGGCTTACACTATGGGGCGTGGATCGAGTAAAATAAATTATTCTACAATGATAGTGTAATGATCTAGTCCAATCATGTAAATATTGTCCACTTTGGGTCCAAAGGGCTCTCACTGCTTAAAATGCATCTACTAAATTGAGGAGCTCCATGCTTATATAGTACTAGGAAGCTCTATCCAACGCGGATGCGCAACACTTCTACGTAGACACAACGTCCTTGTTGTGTCCCATGAGATTGCTAAGCTAAACGGAAAAACACCCCCTATGAGGTCAAACGAAACAGACCCCCACATCAAGGTTGGGGATCAACTTTGATACCACTATGTCACGCCTCGAAACCTGGTCCAAGGGCATGACTGTCATTTCACATCTAAAGACCGAAGACTCGACCAAGTAAACGAAACAAAACCTTCCTTCTTGTAACCGGATTGAGCCATCATCAAACACATGTTCAAAGTAACACACAACTTTATAAAATCATCAATTCTTACATCCAAAATTCCATACTAACAAAAATTTTCTAACTCTCTACATTCATGTACGATCTAGCATAAAAGATCTAACATAAAAGTTCAAGATAATTATCTATACACTTTCAAACCACATTGAAAACTAAAAAATTCAAATGAACATAAACTCATTAACTATACAAAGTCCATAATGGGTTCCAAAATCAAAATCTTAATAATGACAAATCCCCAACCTAGCCATCATTCCTTACAGAAACTAAAGGTGTGACGCCCCAAAACCCGGGGGTTCGTTGACAACCCGTCAACCCACCTGAATACTTTCAGGAATGCTCAAAATCCACACTACTACGTGAAATCGGGCAGTCTCCTTTGTACGAGGAGCTCAACCCAAAGTACATAACCTGTCCCAAATTCACAATGACCTCACAAGGTCCAAATGCGAGTAAAATAATGGCCACTTAGGCCCCTGCATCAATACTCACAAATATATCCAACCAACTATCTCACGTAGTTCAAGAGTTAATAAATTACTCTTAATTCAAAACATATATTAAAATTACAACATTCTAATACATCATATATCAACGCATTAAAGCCACAAGTCGGCTTTCTTCATATGAGGTCCCACGCGAGTCACTCTTCGCACTCGACTCAGAATCAGCAAGGGGGGTCCCACGACTCGGTGAGCAGCACAAGAGGATAATTCCTACAAAGGGCTACTCCCACCTAAGTGCACATGCAATGGTCGATAATCAAACACACATCCAAGTGCAACATACACATGTTCACCTAAATGTCTACTTGCCATGAATGAGACTCCTCGACACACCATGCCCCGCCCCATGTACCGAGCTCCGCCTACCCATCACCAACATGTCATCGAAAGTAATATATCCCGAAATACTCAATCGACTTGTCTCACATGATACGCCAATCGGTGATTAACCGGCCATTGGTATTAATTAATGATCCAAGTATCGAGTCTCTCACCGCTCCATTACCCAATGCAAGTGTCAATGGGCAACAACCAAGTCAATCCCGACTCCTATCACACAACCCGAAGTCTACGTGATAAACACGACCGTGTGTGTCTTCTTTTCTGGGCAACATAACTTTTCTGGGTGATACCAGAGGTCTCTTACACCCATGCGCCCCGAAGTTCACCACCCCCAAACATTCATTCCGCCAAGAATGAAAATCATTTCCAAACAAAGGTATTTGTTTAACCGTGGGACAACCCTTCGATATAAATAGTGGATGTATCTCGACATAATCTATTTACGGACAATCCTCCGATATATCAATCGCGACCACGATTGATATTATATGGACAACCCTCCGATGTATATCAATTGGGCCTACTCCGACGATTGATATTTTATATGGACAACCCTCCGATGTTGTAATGGACACACTCCGATAAATAATATTGTTGGTCAACCCTCCGAAACAATTCTCTCAATAAACCACCTCATGCACTCACTCCTATTGTTCTGTGTGGTGCCCCAAAGGCATATGAAATGCAATGAGCCATTTCCATTTCCTTAACCCGTGCGACTCATTTGGACATTGTCCTATTAATTAAGCCCACTAATCAACACCCTACGCAGTGTTGATCTACAACCGTGTACTCACGACACACCATCAAACACCTAACACAGTGTCGATCTCAACTATGCACTCACACCACTTTGTGGTTACCCCAAGGCATATGGAATGCATGATACCAATCAACACATCTACGCTAATATATTCACGCATATATATTAACATAATTAAATCACATAAAACATGTTATGCAAATTCACAATCACTACACAAAATTAATTATTACTGGCTAATTAACAAACATGAGTTAATCCATTTTGAATCACCTAACTATATACATTTTGTATTAATATTATAATGGTCAATCCTTAATCTACATAAAAACAGCACCTCTCGTCCCTTCTCACTCCGCTCATCACCGAATATCCTGATACCAAAACACCACACAACCCGAAGACATCACCCCGAGAGCAAAACCAAACTCAACACAAACCGACCATTCGAAAATAGTCTCAAAATTCCCACTGTGACTGCCTAAAATAGTCTCAAAATTCAGCCCGAATCGTTAGGAAAATAGTCCTGAATTAAGCCCGGACTGTCCGAAAACAATCCCTAAAATTTCTAAAAATTCATATACTCAGTCCAAAAATTTGAGAATTGGAAATTTATGGGCCTTCACGCCAAACTAATCCTGCCTAATATACGCGCCTTGTGCTAAATAACACAAGTAGAAAATTCCTTACCTCACGGAGTTTGACGAAACTCCAAGATTTTGGAGTCCACGCGAGCTCTCATCACAGACTAACTTTGCCTTCATCCTCGACGAAAAACCCTTTGTCATCCGATTTTCATAGGATCCAAAAAGAAGCCGAAGAAAGAAATAAAAATTAAAAAATTCTCTCTCCACGCCTCTCTCCACCCTACGCTCCGTCCGTCCGACCTCCCTTTTATCCTTTTTTTTAATTTTATATTATTATTTGGATACATAACTTATATTACCTCATTCGGGTCTGTTTCACTCCCGAAAAATTTTATTTATTTTCTGTTCAATTCTTTTAAATGAACTTTAACTCACGTCATTTTCTCGACTTCCATGATTTTAAGAAAATCTCGGCCCCCGGCTTCACCGACAATTAATCACCTGTAAATTGCAAATATTCCGGATCGCTTTAGAATTCATGGAACTTTTCTAGGTCACTAGATTTCATGAGATCTAATTTAACGACGCAACCGCTTCATCATCCAAGATCTAGAGAATTTCGATTTTCAACCGAAATTACCGCTTTTTTACCCTTTCGTAAAATTTAATTTTTCTGCCTTACAAAAGGTTCCCGAAAAGATATCATCAAAGAATGGAGTGAGCTTAAGCTCAATAAGAAATACTTTAATGCAATTTCATGGATCAAAAAGTTTCAATCATATAACAGTCAGAAGATAATTTTCTTTCCATAAAACCTTTGTATTCAAATATGGTAGAACATTAAAAAAATTTCCACCAAAACATTCTCAAATCGATTTTCATATAAAAAATTATTCAAAAATTTTCATATTAAATTCAAATAGAACATTTTCATATCAAAGTCAAAAATCAAAGCTAATCCCTGACCCCAATATGGGGGCCTATTCCGTTTGGCCCCATAGGGAGGTGTTTGTCCATTGTTTTCCTGAATCCCATGAGACACAACTAGATATCAGGTCCCGCTCTCGGAGTGGTGAGCCACATCCCACATTGGATGTGGGAGAAACTTCCTGTCACTATATAAGTATGAGCACCTCTTCCAAAGATGTCCCGACTACTTCAGCAAACCGTCAATGTGCATGAGAGGATGCTATAACATCTTCATGGGCAACAACAACTGGTGGAGTTCCAACTTCAAAGAATTGTATAAGCAGAGAAGAAGTCACTGCCTTCCATGAAGAATTGAAAGAGTCCTAATTACCAACCTACAATTCCATATTACTAAGGATAACGACAGTGGATTTAAGGGAGATTATCGACGATGTCCCCTGACGCCCTGGCCCCCACCAGCTCGTAGATTGCTACTCAAGTGCTGCAGCTTCTTGATCTAAATTCCTAACTAGTCTTCGCCAGGACTACCACACCATAGGTTGTTCTGGAAGATGTTCGCACCAAGGGCGCATATACTTTAAGCATCAAGTGGGTCTACCCTTCTTCAGAGGGTCATTTGGCAACAAGAGGAAGAGTCGTTGTTCCTTAATGAGGAAGACCAACTCGCTGTGAGTTTCGACTCTCGATTATATGAGACAAGAGTGCCCATCATGACCCTCAGATGAGCTCATGGTACATTGTGTGTTTGACCTAATATTTCAAAACATTAGGGATGACGATAATGCAGATTCTAAGGGTCTCACTGAAGGACTTCCTGGAACTAGTCCTTACTAGCCCTGAGACTAGCACCATAAAAGGATGTAGTTCCTAACCAGTGTTCAAATCAAGAAGGGACACCGCTTCAACCTAAAGAAAGATCTCTTTCGTCTCCTTAGCTTTGATCTTCAACAAAAACATGGGGAGTAAAAGAATGAGAAAATGAAGAAAATAGATAATTGAGTTGTAACATGGTGGTACATGAAATAAAGGGCTAGGAATTATCTTCTAATACAAGTATCAAGTGTCTCTTTACCTCCTTCTTGGTGCATTTTCTTGTTTCATTCTCAATAATGTGTTTGGCCAAAAAAAGTTAAAGGGGAGATTGCTGGGTTCGGATTGTCAATATCTTCTCATCTTCATGTTCTATAAGAAGATGGCTACTTTGAAGATAAAGTTGATGAAGGTTTGATGGTTTAAAACATCATGTCCATTGAAGAATCTCGAAGAAGTCCTAACTTAGGCCATTCCACAATGCAGGGACATGCTAGAGTCAAAGTGTCCGCACTAAGGTCGAACTGACGCGGATGCTAGACGAAAGCCTTAGAGGCTAACATACTTGAGGAGCAAGTAACCAATGGGCCAAGGATCATTTTTGGTAGTGGATAAAGACCAAATCAAGAAGATCCGATCATCTGTTAATCAACCGCACTAGAAACAAATCAAGTTTCTATTCAAGAGGATACTGAGTAGCAAGTTTTGTTCCGTTGTGATAGCTTTTTAAAGGCAATTACATAAAATAGAATGTAAAGTTGGAGTCATATTAGATAATGATCTCGACTTTATCAAAACTTCTAAGACTGAATTACAGTTATAAATCAAGTCTTCGAGTAGTTACTCATCACAAGATTTCAGAGCAAAACTCAAGAAGAAAAAGAGTAGTTCTACATGCCAAGGAATGCATGTAAATATTTGATTAAGCAAGTACTCCAAGACGTTAAAATCCTTTTCACCTTTGTTGAAAGATGATGTTTTAGATTCTTCATCTAATCTATGTAATATGGGCATAAAGTAGCGATGTTGTTGAGAGGGGAATTGCTAAAAAGGGTTGGTATGTGAGAGGAGTCTCGTACCACACGTACTAATTGCTACCTTGAATTAGATTAGTGGAAATCCTTGCATATGAGCACATCTCCATGGGAAGTAGGCAAATTGTCGAATCGCATAAACATACATATTGTGCACTTATTTTATCGTGAAATATTTTATGGTATATGCCTGCACGCAGACAACTTCCAAAGGATAACCGTGACTTCGCCCAAAGTCCGAACTTCCATGTCTCCCAGAGTTAGATTGTGGTAAAAAACGCACACTTATATATGTCATCCTCTATTATGTTTATAGAGTGATTTGGGGAGAGAGTTTGCGACAACCTATAAGGTTTTTTGACTGAGAAAAGTAACACCATTATCATAGGACAATTTCTTTTCCTCAACATCGATCTAGAAATTTTATAAATTAGTGAACCTTCTTCAATTATACTCTGAGAAAGGACGCATAACATGTATATTAATAAATTATTTCATAGAAAGGTAAGTAAATAAATATGTAATACCCCAAATGACATGCATGAGAGCTTATCAATCAAATGAAACCATATAGAAATGCATCACATTTCATTGAGAAAGTTGTTTGCTATAATACAACCGTTAAAATAAAGCAAAATGATAGACAACAAGAAAAAAAGATGAAAATAAGAAACACCCAAAATTTACGTGGAAACCTTAAATAGGGAAAAATCAAGGTTAGAGAAGGAGAAATCCATTATTATGAAAAATAAGGTACAAGATTGGAGTATGATGATTATTAATTTATAAAGGCCCGAAACCCTAAAATACATAACATATTTGTATTAAATTCTAAATGTGCCAAGACCTAATAAGATTAAAATGGGTTATGAGTCTTTCATTAAAAAAAGACCCTAGTTTATGATGACGAAAGGTGAAACTTTTGTCAACCGAATAGAATTCAGCCACCAATCCCAACAACCACTCTCGATCTACTCTACTTCACACAAATATTTTTACTTAACCAAATGCTCGCTTCTTCCATAAATTACTAGTGAAGACCGCTTGATCAACATTTTTGATCGACACGTCATTACTCGACGATTGGATGGTAATGGGTGATGCTAGTTGTTCGAAGAGGTAAGGTAAAATACAATACCAAAAATGATTCCGACATAAAAACCTTATCGAGT